>WNWK01018641.1:27500-39470 GCA_009830355.1 Cherax destructor | reverse complement strand
CCAACATCAGGTTACCAGCTTGAGACCGGGATGACCCCAAAAAACGAGCAGGGTTTAAATGCTGGCAGCCAGTCAAAACTCTGCACCAGGAGCAAAAAAATTATAGTTGTCACATCCTGCCTTCATATGTAAGCTAATATAATAATCAAAAAATAAAAAAAGCATGAAATTTTCATTTTAGTTATTAATGAAAACATCAAATATAAAATTATATGAAAAATAATATATATACAACTTATACATTGTATCCTTTTCATGGGGCCCAACAGTATGTATGTCGTGCCGAATACGTAAAATTGGTCAATTAACACGAACTCTTTTAAAAATTAAGTCCTTCCTAAAATTTTTTTTGTACGTTAAAAGATTTTTTTTTTTTTATTTTTAAAGAAAAAATTAATAATTTTTTACGAAAAAAACCTTAAAAAAATTACCTAACCTTATTATAACAAACAACTTGTTTGAATATGACGAAAATTTCGCCAAACAAGAATAATGTTGGAAGCAGCAGTGAAGAACAGTGTCAGACAAGGAATCAAGGAGACCAAAAACGACTTAACTGTGGACCTTCAGTAGATCCTACACAAGAGGCATAAATCTCCTTATTACTGAAACCGAGTTCAGCACTTCCAATTTCCCTGACTACAACAATACATAGATGCGAGAACAATTGTAGGTAGAGAGTTTAACTCGGAACTGTCTAAATAATGCTCTTTGAACCGAGTTAAAAGATGTATGTCTGGGCTTCCCTACGAAGACATACTCTACCAAAAAGAGTGTCTAAATCACACGAGATGACAGAACAGAGAGAAACAATGTTAACCCCACGAGAAACAATGTTAACCCCGCGAGAAACACCGAGAGAGAGAAAGAGAGATGTTGCCGCCACGAGAAACACCGAGAGAGAGAGAGAGAGAGAGAGAGATGTTGCCGCCACGAGAAACACCGAGAGAGAGAGAGAGAGAGAGAATGATGTTGCCGCCACTAGAAACAGAGAGGGTGAAAGGCCAGTACCTCCAACATCAGGTTACCAGCTTGAGACCGGGATGAGCCTAACAATCGAGCAGGTAGTTTGCAAGTGCTGGCAGCCAGTCAAAACTCTGCACCAGCGAGCACAATAAGAGGTATAGTTGTCACATCCTGCCTTCATATGTAAGCTAATATAATAAGTCAAATAATATAAAGCATGAAATTTTCATTTTAGTTATTAATGAAAACATCAGTAATATAAAATTATATGAAAGATAATATATATACAACTTATACATTGTATCCTTTTCATAGGTCCCAACAGTATGTATGTCGTGCCGAATACGTAAAATTGGTCAATTAACACGAACTCGTTTAAAATTAAGTCCTTCCTAAAATTTTCTCTTGTACGTTAAAAGATTTTTTTTTTTCATTTATATTAATGTAAAAATTAATAATTTTGTACGAAAAGAACCTTAGAAAACTTACCTAACCTTATTATAACAAAGGCAATTTAATCGATTCTAATCCAACTAAATATATTTTAGATAAGTTTACAATAATTTTATAAATAATCACAGTGATTTTTTTCTTTCGTTAGGTTCAGAATGATTTTTGCGAAATTATTGCATACACACATTTTCGCTTGCCTTTTTCGGCAAGAAGAGCGTTGCTATTTAAGCCAAAATAGCAAGTTTTACCTATTCGGCACATGTGTAATATATATATATATTTTTTTTTTTATTAACACATCGGCCGATTCCCACCAAGGCAGGGTGGCCCGAAAAAGAAAAACTTTCATCATCATTCACTCCATCACTGTCTTGCCAGAAGGGTGCTTTACACTACAGTTATAAAACTGCAACATTAACACCCCTCCTTTAGAGTGCCGGCACTGTACTTCCCATCTCTAGAACTCAAGTCCGGCCTGCCGGTTTCCTGAATCCCTTCATAAATGTTACTTTGCTCACACTCCAACAGCACGTCAAGTATTAAAAACCATATGCCTCCATTCACTCCTATCAAATACGCTCACACATGCTTGCTGGAAGTCCAAGCCCCTCGCACACAAAACTTCCTTTACCCCTCCTCCAACCTTTCCTAGGCCGACCCCTACCCCGCCTTCCCTCCACTACAGATTTATACACTCTGAAGTCACTCTGTCTCGTTCCATTCTCTCTACATGTCCAAACCACCTCAACAACCCCTCCTCAGCTCTCTGGACAATCGTTTTGGTAATCCCGCACCTCCTCCTAATTTCCAAACTCCGAATTCTCTGCATTATATTCACACCACACATTGACCTCAGACATGACATCTCCACTGCCTCCAGCCTTCTCCTCGTTGCAACATTCATCACCCATGCTTCACACCCATATAAGAGCGTTGGTATAACTATACTCTCATACATTCCCCTCTTTACTTCCATGGACAAGGTTCTTTGTCTCCACAGACTCCGAAGTGCTCCACTCACCCTTTTCCCCTCATGAATTCTATGATTCACCTCATCCTTCATAGACCCATCCGCCGACATGTCCACTCCCAAATATCTGAATACATTCACCTCCTCCATACTCTCTCCCTCCAATCTGATATCCAATCTTTCGTCACCTATTCTTTTTGTTATCCTCATCACCTTACTCTTTCCTATATTCACTTTCAATTTTCTTCTTTTACACACCCTACCAAATTCATCCACCAACCTCTGCAGCTTCTCTTCAGAATCTCCCAAAAGCACAGTGTCATATATATATACACACACACACACACACCTGGAGTTTGGAGTTTACCTGGAGAGAGTTCCGGGGGGTGAACGCCCCCGCGGCCCGGTCTGTGACCAGGCATCATGGTGGATCAGGGCCTGATCAACCAGGCTGTTACTGCTGACCACACGCAGTCCAACGTACGAACCACAGCCCGGCTGGTCAGGTACCGACTTTAGGTGCCTGTCCAGTTCCTGCTTGAAGACAACCAGGGATCTATTGCTAATCCCCCTTATGTATGCTGGGTGGCAGTTGAACAGTCTTGGGCCCCTGACACTTATTGTGTTGTCTCTCAACGTGCTAGTGTGTCCCCTGCTTTTCATTGGGGGGATGTTGCATCGTCTGCCGAGTCTTTTACTTTCGTAGGGAGTGACACTCGTGTGCAAGTTTGGTACTAATCCCTCTAGGATTTTAAAAGTGTATATAATGTATCTCTCCCTCCTGCGTTCTAGGGAGTACAGGTTTAGGAACTTCAAGCGTTCCCAGTAATTGAGGTGGTTTATCGCAGTTATGTGTGCCGTGAAGGTTCTCTGCACATTTTCTAGGTCAGCAGTTTCACCCGCCTTGAAAGGTGCAGTTAGTGTTCAGCAATATTCCAGCCTAGATAGAACAAGCGACCTGAAAAGTGTCAACATGGGCTTGGCATCCCTGGTTTTGAAGGTTCTCATTATCCATCCTGTCATTTTTCTAGCAGATGAGATTGCTACAGTGTTATGGTCCTGTATCTCTGATGGTCTTCTTACAGCACCTTCAAGTATCTGAATAAGTTAAAGATTTCAGGACTTTCAATTCCCTGTATGTAGGTTCAGATATTTAAATTCTTTGCATGTAGGTTCAGATATTTAAATTTCTTGAAGGTAGGTTCAGATCTTTAAATTCCTTGTATGTAGGTTCAGATGTTTAAATTCCTTGAAGGTAGGTTCAGATGTTTAAATTCCTTGTATGTAGGTTCAGATGTTTAAATTCCTTGAAGGTAGGTTCAGATTTTTGAAATTCCTTGCATGTAGGTTCATATGTTTTAGTTATATACAGGTTGATGCAGTGTTAATTACTTACAAGCAGCTTAAAGCACTGTTTGTGACGTATGTGTTGCAAACACCGGTGAGACTGCCCAGGTTGTGTTGGCTGGTGCTGGCTGACTGGCCAAGACTTGAGTTAAGAATGACACTCAGTGTTTACCTACAAATTGGTTGACAACAATAAACATATGTTGTTGTAAACAGTGCAGAACTGTTCTCATAAATAAAGAGTAAGGGGGTCGGCTGGCCATGGGTACCCCTCACCCCTGTTATAAGGGGGGTCGGCTGGCCATGGGTACCCCTCACCCCTGTTATAAGGGGGGTCGGCTGGCCATGGGTACCCCTCACCCCTGTTATCATGATGCATTACTTGTATTGTCAACATTAAAAATATTTACGTATACACTGGGAGGGAGGAAGGGGGAGGGAAGGAAGAGGTGTGGGGCAGAGAGAGAGAGGGGTAGGGGGTAAGTGGAAGGAGTAAGAGCGGGCTGGTCTACCCAAAATTCTTAGAACACGGCAGAATGTGGAGTATTTCAAGGAGGTTATTAGGTAGAGGCAAGCCTGTGGTGGTGGTGGTGGGGGGGTTATCCTCCCCATCCACCCACCTTGCTAATGGTGGGCCTCAACTCACCACAAAAACCTTATCGGAAATAAAGATGCATAAAGATTACCGCCCACTTGTGTCCACATCTTTCACCACCTTTATTACATAGCTGACCCACGTGTGTGTGTGTGTTAGTTACCATTTTGTCCTAGACACATGTCGATTAGACACTAGGTCTGTTGTGTGTGTGTGTGTGTAAGGAAACACTTCGAAATGTGTGTGTGTCTTGTGCATGGTGACCATACTTATGGCTCTTCATTGTGTGTACCGAATGTTGACCAATTCTTCCTTGTGTATGTACTTGCCTGATCTTGTTTGTACTGGTTGAGCTATGGCTCCTGACTTCCATCTTAAATATTATCACGGCACACACAACCCGCACATATAAAAGGAGAGGAGCTTACGGCTTGTGACTTTGTAAATGGTCCAAGTCGGACCGAAACGTCGTCGTAAGCTCCTCTCTCCTATGTGCGGGTTGTGTGTGTATTGTTCCAGTCACGGTATTGTGCCTTTTTTGTTATTTATTATCACTGGTTTTTATAGATTCCCGGCTTCTAGAGTCTGATCATACCTACTCTTAAAGCTGTGTATTGTGTTTGTCTCCGCCTCTTCGTCTAGTGGGTTTCACTTACACCCTGAAAGTGAAAAGTTATTTCGTAGGGTTGTTGGTGTAGGTGTTGGTCAGTGTCCGTGCTGGCCTCAGGTAAGTGTGAGTATACTGGATCATTACCAGAGTGTACCCATCATACACTACTTGTAACAACTAGCTAGGTTTAATACCTTCACATAGATGTATTACTTCCCGTATGTTTATTTGTATTTTGTTATCTAGTCTTACATAAACCAGTCTTGAGTGGTTGATTAATTTTGCTTAAAGGTTATCAACCACTCAAAGGGTTTAATAGCTGCAGGCCACCAGTCAAGAGTACCTTTAATCCCTAAAATAAGGACCAAAATAACTACGTGTTTTGTGTGTGTTAGCCCAGTGGTCGAGTCTAGTGTTAGTGCAACACAAGGGTATGGTTTACAATGTGTTGCGTGTGTATACTCTTGTTGTGTATGTGACACAGGTGTCGCCACCACCTGGCAGTCATCACAACACCTCTTATGTTAAAGTAGTCAACTCTAAGAGTGCCCTTGTATTTTACATAAAGTAATCAGAATCGCATTACGTGTGTGCGCTGGTCTTCCTGCGAGCAACACGCATTTATTGCATCTACAACTGTGGTAATACATGTTTCCTGTGTGGTGATGGCGGTGGTGAGTTTAGTGGTGTGTGGTGGTGATGGAGGTGGTGAGTTTAGTGGTGTGGTGGTGATGGCGGTGGTGAGTTTAGTGGTGTGTGGTGGTGATGGCGGTGGTGAGTTTAGTGGTGTGTGGTGGTGGTGGCGGTGGTGAGTTTAGTGGTGTGTGGTGGTGATGGCGGTGGTGAGTTTAGTGGTGTTTGGTGGTGATGGCGGTGGTGAGTTTAGTGGTGTGTGGTGGTGGTGGCGGTGGTGAGTTTAGTGGTGTGTGGTGGTGATGGCGGTGGTGAGTTTAGTGGTGTTTGGTGGTGATGGCGGTGGTGAGTTTAGTGGTGTGTGGTGGTGGTGAGGGGGGGGTTAAGAACAGCGCCTCTGTTTTCCTAGTTCAGGTTGAATGCTGCAGTTTGTGGGATAACTGCTTCATTGTGTGTCCTCTTATGTATCCTGCAGTCTTCCTGTTATGTTTCCTGCAGTCTTTCTGTTATGTTTCCTGCAGTCTTTCTGTTATGTTTCCTGCGGTATTGCTGTTATGTTTCCTGCGGTATTGCTGTTATGTTTCCTGAGGTATTGCTGTTATGTTTCCTGCGGTATTGCTGTTATGTTTCCTGCGGTATTGCTGTTATGTTTCCTGCGGTATTGCTGTTATGTTTCCTGAGGTATTGCTGTTATGTTTCCTGCAGTCTTTCTGTTATGTTTCCTGCGGTATTGCTGTTATGTTTCCTGCGGTATTGCTGTTATGTTTCCTGCGGTATTGCTGTTATGTTTCCTGCGGTATTGCTGTTATGTTTCCTGCGGTATTGTTGTTATGTTTCCTGCGGTATTGTGTTATGTTTCCTGCGGTATTGCTGTTATGTTTCCTGCGGTATTCCTGTTATGTTTCCTGCGGTATTCCTGTTATGTTTCCTGCGGTATTGCTGGTATGTTTCCTGCGGTATTGCTGTTATGTTTCCTGCGGTATTGCTGTTATGTTTCCTGCGGTATTGCTGTTATGTTTCCTGCGGTCTTTCTGTTATGTTTCCTGCGGTATTGCTGTTATGTTTCCTGCGGTATTGCTGTTATGTTTCCTGCGGTATTGCTGTTATGTTTCCTGCGGTATTGCTGTTATGTTTCCTGCGGTATTGCTGTTATGTTTCCTGCGGTATTCCTGTTATGTTTCCTGCGGTATTGCTGTTATGTTTCCGCGGTATTTCTGTTATGTTTCCTGCGGTATTGCTGGTATGTTTTCTGCGTATTGCTGTTATGTTTCCTGCGGTATTGTTGTTATGTTTCCTTGGTTTTCCCTGTTATGTTTCCTGCGGTATTCCTGTTATGTTTCGGGTATTGTTGGTATGTTTCCTGGTATTCTGTTATGTTTCCTGCGGTATTGGGTATGTTTCTGCGTATTGCTGTTATGTTTCCTGCGGTTTTTTATGTTTCCTGCGGTATTGTGTTATGTTTCCTGCGGTATTGTTGTTATGTTTCCTGGTATTGTTGAAAAGGTTTCCTGCGGTATTGTTGATATGTTTCGCGGTATTGTGGTATTTTTCCCGCGGTATTGTTGGTATTTTTCCCCTGCGGTATTGTTGTTATGTTTCCTGCGGTTTGTTGTTATGTTTCCTGCGGTATTGTTGTTATGTTTCCTGCGGTATTGCTTGTTATGTTTCCTGCGGTATTGCTGTTATGTTTCCTGCGGTATTGTTGTTATGTTTCCTGCGGTATTGTTGTTATGTTTCCTGCGGTATTGTTGTTATGTTTCCTGCGGTATTGCTGTTATGTTGCGGTATTGTTGTTATTTTTCCCTTTGGTATTGCTGTTATGTTTCCTAGTATTGTTGTTATGTTTCCCAAAATGTTGTTATGCCTTTTGGGATTGCTGTTATGTTTCCCAGTGTATTGCTGTTATGTTTCCTGCGGTATTGTTGTTATGTTTCCCATGGTATTGCTGTTATTTTTCCCCGCGGTATTGTTGTTATGTTTCCTGCGGTATTGTTGTTATGTTTCCTGCGGTATTGTTGTTATGTTTCCTGCGGTATTGTTGGTATGTTTCCGCGGTATTGCTGGTATGTTTCCTGCGGTATTGCTGGTATGTTTCCCGGGTATTGCTGTTATGTTTCCCGGTATTGCTGTTATGTTTCCTGGGTATTGCTGTTATGTTTCCTCGGTATTCCTGTTATGTTTCCTCGGGTATTGTTGGTATGTTTCCTGCGGTATTGTTGTTATGTTTCCTGCGGTATTGCTGGTATGTTTCCTGCGGTATTGCTGTTATGTTTCCTGCGGTATTGCTTTTTGTTTCCTGCGGTATTGCTGTTATGTTTCCTGGGTATTGCTGTTATGTTTCCTGCGGTATTGTTGTTATGTTTCGCGGTATTGTTGTTATTTTTCCCCAAGTGTATTGTTGTTATTTTTCCCCGCGGTATTGCTGTTTTTTTCCCTGCGGTAGCTGTTATGTTTCCTGCGGTATTGCTGTTATGTTTCCTGCGGTATTGCGTATTTTTCCCTGCGGTATTGCTGTTATGTTTCCTGCGGTATTGCTGGTATGTTTCCTGCGGTATTCCTGTTATGTTTCCTGCGGTATTGCTGGGTATGTTTCCTGCGGTATTGCTGGTATTTTTCCCTGCGGTATTCTTGTGTATCCGGGAGTATTTTATTCCTCGTGTATCCAGTAGTATTTCTGTTCTGTATCTACGAGATACCCGAAGGATGCTTTCGGGAGGCAGCTCTTCCCCCGCTCAGTCCCAGACCAGTCTTCCCTATGGATCAGGCACTGATTAACCAGGCTGTTTTGATGGCCGCGCACACTCCAACATACGAGCCACAAAGCGGTTTATCAGGAACTAACTTGAACTTAACAAGTTATGTCTTAACAGCTAGAGGTATGCTGGCGAGACCCTTTAATGTATGACGGATTGTTGAAAAGCTTTGGGCCCCTTACACTCATTATGTTCTTTTTTAGTGTACCCATGGCACCCGCTTTTCATTAGAGGGATTTTGCACTGTCTGCCGAGCATCTTGTTTCGTAGAGAGTGATTTGTGTAGATTTGGAACCAGTCCTCAGGATTTTTCCAGATGCAAAATTTTGATGTATTTTGCCCACGTTAAAGAGGCTTTGTTAATGGGCAGCAATATTTCCGCCTAGAGAAAACAAGTAACTTCAAAAACTGTCACTGGCTTGGCATTCCTTGATGGGTCTAGTTATCCATCCTATAATGTTTTTGCAGTTGTGCTAGCGGTACTGTTGTGATCCTTCAAAGTGAGATCCTCAGACATTATCACTCAAGTTCTTCACATAATTTTTTTCCTCTATTGTGCGATTAGAGTTAGTTTTATACTCTTCTAGTTTTTATTTCCTCTATTTTTCCCATAATGGAGTAATTGAAATTTTCCCCTTAAACATTGGATAATTTGATTTATATGTGATTGAAGCTTTTCACTGTGCTCTCTGCTACTCTCGCCCAGTTTTTAGTATCGTCTGCTAAGGATGATATGGTGCTATTATTTTGCCCCTGTCTATGTCAGACATGAGAATGGGGAACAGAGCTTCTCCCCGTTGCAGCCTCTGACTGAACTCTGTTACTATTTCTCTCTGCCTTTTTATTTATTAGAAAGTTCACACTACATCTGCCAACTTTTCTTTGTTATTCCCTTTCCCATGCATTTTGTGTGTTTACACCATATGACCTCAAAAAAAGGACACACTAAATATTTTGTATATATATATTTTTATATTATTATTTAATTTTATGTTATTAGCTTATACGTATGTAGGATGGAAGTACACCTCTCACTGTGCTTGTTACTGAGACTTTTGATTACTCCCAAAGCCCTTTTCCTGCCCACTTGTTTCACAGTTGGTCGGGGGAAAGGTGCTGAGTCTCCCCTGACGTGGGATTTTGCGGCCTTGCTTCTCTCATTATTTCTCGTTGAAAAACATCTCGTCTCTTGTTCTGTCGGGGGAAATGTTATTCTTCTCAGAAATGTTATTTAGACTCTTTTTTGGTGGGTATGTCTGCGATGGTGAGCCGGGACATCCTTCTTAACTCTATGCAACTCTACATGACGTTTTCAGAGGTTGTGTGTCGTGGAGACAATATATCTCCTGGCCCGTGTTTCAACTTGACCTACTAACCATCACACTAACCATCCACTAACCACCCCCCAACATATTATGGTATCTCTGCACTTTTGTGTTGGGAAATTGGAATTGCTAAACTCACTTTCAGTAATAAGGGATTTTTATGCCTTTGGTTTAGGATCTGTTGAAGATCCACAGTTAGGATTTTTTTTGGTCTCCGTGTTTCCCCGCCAACGCTGTGCTGTCACTGCTGTTTGAGATTACTGCTCTTTGGCGAATGACGTCATATTTTCGGGCTGTTCGATTGCCTCGAGGGGCCAAAGTTGGCTTATTTAGGGACTTTAAAGGGTATTTTTAAGTCTAAGTCGAGTCAATCTGAGCACATACCGAGAACTTACACAAACATACACAAACACACAAAAGACACACATAAACAGACAAAATACACTTACACAATATTACTCTTGTACTTACAGTACATCTCATATTAACTCCAGACGGTACATATTAAAACGTAGTACAGTTTCTTATCAAATGTGCCCATAACATCATATGATTATATGTACAAGGAGAAGGCGGGAGGCAGTGGAGATGTCATGTCTGAGGGCAATGTGTGGTGTGAATATAATGCAGAGAATCCGTGGTTTGGAGATTAGGAGGAGGAGGTGTGGGATTCCCAAAAACTAATATCCAGAGGGCTGAGGAGGAGTTATTGAGATGGTTTGGACATGTGACTTCGAGGGGGTATAAATTTTGTAGTGGAGGGAAGGCGGGGTAGGGGTCGGCCTAGGAAAGGTTGAAGGGGGGGGGGTAAAGAGGTTTTGTGTGGAGGAGCTTGGACTTAGCAAGCGTGCGTGAGCGTGTTATATAGGAGCAAATGGAGACAAATGGTTTTTGGGGACTTGACGTACTGTTGGAGTGTGAAAAGGTAACATTTATGAAGGGTTTCGGGGAAACCGTGGCAGGCCGGACTTGAGTCCTGGAGATGGGAAGTACAGGGGGTCTGCATTCTAAAGGGAAAGGTTTTTGTTGCAGTTTAAACTGTAGTGATGCCTCTGGCAAGACAGTGATGGGTGAATGATGAACTTTTTTCTTTTCGGGCCACCTGCCTTGTTGGCCCCCCTGCCTTGGTGGCCACCCTGCCTTGGTGGCCACTGCCCCGGGCCACCGCGGGGGCCCCCCTGCCTTGGGGGCCACCCTGCCTTGGGGCCAACCCTGCCTTGGTGGAAACGGCCGATGTGTTAATAAAAAAATATATATATATGATATATAAGTATACCAAGTTATACTCCAAGAATTGTGTAGGGGTTTATCTCCGTTATTATTCAGTTTACATTAAGTGTAATTATTACCACATAGACACCTTTTTTATTAAAGATCTCAATTTTTTTTTAGTCGCAGTCCAAAAAAAGCTGTTGAGAAGTCACCTAATATTACAGGATGATGACTAGGATGCACCTACACATTACGAACCCAGAAAGAGGCTGCAGATGCTAGAGGGGGGTCAAAGTTTACCTCCTAGTATTCTCTGGAATATCTTTACTTAATAGATGTCGCATTTGTAACACATCATAATCGTGTTTTAAAGAATGACTTTCAAAATCTATGTACGTTTATTTTCCAGTGTATCCCAAAACCATGTTGTAATGGTGCAGGTGTTGCCAGAAGCACGACCTGCACTAAACACGTGCTGCCTTTTGGGCCTTGTAACTGTGAATCCATGGTTAGTGATCTTGTTTCCCTTTTAACTCTTCAAAAGATTTCAATACTGAACCCAACTGCTTTTGGTCTTAATTTTTTGTGATTCCTTTTTGCCACGTTTTAGGTGTTTTAGCCACCAGGCCCCCTGGCTGGGGCTTGCCCCGCTTCCCCGGCGGGGGCTGCGTCGATTCCCCCGCGAGGGGAGAAACATTGGGCGTGTTTTTTAAACCCGGGTTTTCTATGTTCACCCATCAGTATAATGGGTCCTGGATGTTAGTCGACTGGTGTGGGTCGCATCCCGAGTAATTTTGCCCGAAATGCTCAGCATAACAAACGGCTTTCTATATAGTAGTATGTCATTGATGTCAGCTAGGACTGTATACCTTGTACATGTACTTGTAGTAAATAAAGATATTATTATTATTATTATTATTATTATTATTATTATTATAGTGACTGTTGTGTGTCCCCCGTGTCTAGCTCCTACTATGTTTGGAATCAGTGTTAATAAGGAAATCCCACAGCGTTCCTGTTAGGAATTCCACAGCATTAATGTTAGAATTCCACAGCGTCCTGTTAGAATTCCACAGTATTTGTTAGGAATCTCTACAGTATTTGTT
>WNWK01018641.1:0-22500 GCA_009830355.1 Cherax destructor | reverse complement strand
TCTCCTTCAGTACTTGTCTCTGACACTGTTGTTGGCATCTCACCATATTAATCTTGCCTCGCCTGCATTCACTACAATGTCTTGTTCCCAATGTAACTACTTAGTTTATAATTAAAGGCACCTTGGCTTGACGAATCACGATAGTTACATTGTGTTGTAAGTGTTTATCTTCAGTTAATGTTTCTAGCAGTGGGTTCTCCCTTCAACTGAGCTGCCTTCTTTTGGGGGAATTAATTTTCACCCACTGTATTAATAAATTCTCTGCTACTCAGTTAATGTATATTTTATAATTCTTGTGGGAGTAGCTGGTGTGTTAATTAAGCAGATTGTGATGCACTTGGAGCACTAAGCCTTTGTAATGATGCAGTTGATTAGTGCTCATTACTGGTGTGGTTGTGTGCTGACACATGTTGCGTCTCCAGTGATGTATGTTGATGCTGGTCTGAGAGTGCTGCCTGAGATGTGTGTGGGAGAAGACCACCACTAAAACAGAGAGAGAGAGAGTAGCTGACAGGGTAAAAGAAATAAAACTAATATCCCAGAACCAAGAGAATTCATCCACCAGGCAACTGACTATGACAACTGGGACTTCCATGGAGGGCCAGGGACATCAAGAGTGTGCCAAGATATGAACCAGCAAGACTTGATTTGGTTTTTCATTAAATGAATATGACATAGCTTAAATTAATTATGGAGAACAGTAGAAGACAGTAAGCGTGTGATACTATGCCTTGAGTACGTGGTAGAGTAAAGAGGAATGAAAGAATGGGAAGAAGCAACAGAAAATGGGACTACAGAAGACGGACTATGATGGCATGAGAATTTTTCTGAGAGAAGTGGAATGACAAAGGGAACTGGTAGACTGTATACGTTAAAGGCGAGATTCATACCAGAATGAAGAAAAGAAGCAGGAAAACAAAGAGTATTCATCATGGTTTAACCACGAACACAAAGGCCAAGAGGAGATCAAGAAGGTTTGGAAAATTACAAGAGCAAATCAAAGTGCAGAAAACAGAGAAGAAAGGGGAGGAGAGTTAGAAACTAATTTGCAAGAATAAAGAAGACAAAGATTAAAGCAGAACCAGTTATTCCACAGCCTCATAGAAAGGAAATGACAACTGTGGATAAGCAGGTGATAATGCTAAGGAAGGAAGAAGGGCGCTAACAGAGACAGAAGTGTGTAAGTGTTTAGTAAAAGATTCAAGGAAATCTTCACAGAGGAAATTAACTACTGGAAGGCACCGTAGTCAGAACAGATCAACGAGAACTGAGAGCATCAACACGATGAGACTCCTAAAAGAACTGGATTTTCAGAAACAATGATACCGAAAAACATATATCCGTGTTTTGTTGAGAGCAGAAGCAAAACAACTGTGTGACCCAACAGTAAAAGCATTCAGCCAGTCTCTGCAGTCAGGACAGTTGCCAGAAAAATGGAAAACAAATGTGTTCCTATATATAAAAAAGGTGACAGACGAATTCTAACATGCATACTGCAAAGTTTTGGAGAAGATAAAAAGGAAAAGACGTTTTGAGAAAAGATTCTTCACGGAAAAACAGCATGAATTTACTGATGGAAAATTCTGTCTTATGAATATGCTTAAATTCTACGAGAGTCACAGTAATAAAACAAGAAAGACAGGGTTGGGTGGACTGCATTTCTTGACGTAAAAAATTTAATACAGTACCACACCAGAATTAGTCCAGAAATTAGAACAAACTTGGAAAAAGGCAGAGCCTCCAGTGGGTAAAGGAGAACCTAAAACGGGAGGAGGTAATAGTAAGGAAGGGAGACATCCGAATATGAGAGTAACGAGTGAGGTTCCCAAAGGATCACTGTTAACACCACTCTCTTCCTAGTATACGTGAATGAATTCCCCGGGGTTGAGTCTCGTGTGTCACTGTTTGCTGATAATATAAACCAATGGGGAAGAATAAGAAGAGGGAGGAAGGATCAACGCGAGGCCTCAACGGGACTCAAGATGTGGTCCCACATGGCTTCCAGTTCAACCCAACAAAACAACTTTTGGAGAAAAGAGGAGGCTGGATACACATTCAGCATGGATGGAGAGAAAAGCTGCAAATATCAGGTAGTGAAAAGGACCTCGGGGTGAAATTTAAACAAACATAACGCTAAATTGTACATAACCAGACGATCTTAGAAGACAAGGTAATACATTATTACAAATTAAATTAATTATGGGACGTTGTCTGAATTAAGAGGTCCAGGATCAAAGGGACACAGTTGGGAAAACTGAAGGCCGATGAACCAAAGAATTAAGGAATTTTTTAAGTCCCCAAGGGTGGCTGGGAAAGGGAATGACTTGGGTGGGGGAAAAACCAATAAAGTTAAGAAACTAAATAAAAAGAGTAAAAAAAAAATGAAAAAGGTGGGGTGGGAGGCGGATTTTAAATGGGCGCCCGCAAACGCAAATTGGAAGCACTCCACACCTACAATTTTTCCAAAATTTAAAATTTGGTAAAAATAAACTCAACAAAAAAACTTTGAAAATTTTTTAAAAAGCAAAAAAATTAAAAACAGGGGGGGGGTCAAGGGTTCGAATTTTCCCCCCCCTGAATCAACACCCGGGCAGTTAAAACCCCCCCTAAAAATCAACACCGGACGTTTTCCCACCGCCTCAACACCCCTACAGGCCCTCCCCCGGCACTCAACCCTGGAAAACTCCCCGACAAAACCCCCGGACAGGTTTAAAACCCCCCCCTGCCCCCAACCCCGGGCGACCCTCCCCCCGACATCCACCTGGGACCGTATAAAACCCCCCTGATCAAATGGTACAGCACTCCCCATTCTCTTGTCAATGGGGCAGCTGTGCCTGGGTCAGGACAAGAGGCTTCCCATGGGCCAACTTACTGCTTCCCAAAAAACCCTTTTTCCAGCCCCCCCCCTGCAGTCTGGCACACGCCTACCATTTAAAACTGCCAGAACATAATACAATATACTCTGTTTTTTTTAAATTAACACCCCCCAAAAAACTTGCCCCCCTTACAAACTGCTCCTCTGACTCCCAAACTGCCCCTGACTCGCCAGAACGCTGCCTCTGACTCCCAGAACGCTGCCCCCGACTCCCCGAACTGCCCTCTGACCCCAGAACTGCTGCCTCTGTCGCCAGAACTGTCCCGCCCGCCAGAATTTGCCCATGCCAGAACTGCTGCCTCTGACTCAGAACGCCTCTGACTCACGTTCGGGAAAGGGGCCCCGAAAAAAGGGAATCCAAATTTTTCCCTATTTAGTCAGTATCCCTCCCCACACACAGCTGAGGTTCCTTCGTGCTTATTTTTTTCTTTAATTTTAACCAATTTAATCATGTTAGTCTTTGGGTTGCCCAGGTTTTCTTAGTTTTCCTTTTCCCTGGTCCTTGAATGTTAGTCTTGTAGGTCATAGTTCCTGCATGGTCCTTGATCATGTTAGTCTTGGGGCCCAATTCACCTATGGTAATTAATTATACCTGTATTTAGTAGATTACGGCTACAGATTATTATTTGGGGAGTTGTCGACTACATGCTACGTGGTGTTTAGTCAGGGCTGAGAGCCTTCGACTGTCAATCTCAGCTAGACATAACAGCTGCGGGGAAAACTGTAGATACTTACGTCCACATAGGACAGCCTTATATGTTATGTTCAATAAGTTTATTTAAATTTGGGAAAGTGCATATAACAAGACTACCAGTATTACTGTTTATTTCATTTCCCCCCCTTAGTCATGATATACTAGATTATTATTATTATAATCAAATAGAAGCGCTAAACCATTAGGGTTATACAGCGCTGCAGGTTTTGCAGGATGCGGGGGGAGTGGGTTGAAAGGGGGGAGATGGACGATTAGGGGGGGTATGGATTAAAAGATGACGGTGGATAGTCAGGGATGGGGGGTAGCAAGAGATCGAGGTAAAGGGGGTTTGGGGGGAGGTGCTAGAGGTATAATCTTCAGAGTTTGTGTAGTAAGTCTTTTTTGGGGAAAAAAGTCAACGGAGAGAAAAATTTAAAAAAGGGGGGTCCATCTGCAAGAAGGAAGGTAAAGAAAGGGCCGCAGAGAAAAAGACGTCGTTGGAGGTAAATTCTGCGTGCTCGTTGATAGAGTGGGCAGTCCAACAGAATATGTCGAACAGATACTGGAACCTGACAATGCTCACAGAGGGACAGTGAGCCTCCCATGAGATACCCGTGAGTATGCGAAGACGGGAGGGTGGTCTCCCAGCCTCGCCCATTGGTGACAAGGAGGCCGAAACCTATACTCGGTTTAATAGAATGAAGTTTGTTTTTAGCGGAACCCGTTGTTGCCAAGGGTGCGAAGGTGGGTAGCAATGATTGCAAAATAGTCCGTGAATGGAACACCCTTATGAAACTGGAAGGTCATGTACTGCTGACCGCGCAGCAGTGTCTGCCTGTTCACTGCCCTGTACGTCAACATGACCAGGGACCCAACAAAAAACAATATCTTTGTGTTTGCTAGAATACGGTGTAACCAAAGTTGGATACGAAGAACTAGGGGATGAGGTTATCAATTTTAGGGGATAGCCTGTAAAGCACTAAGGGAGTCTGAAACGACCACAAATGGTGACAGGCATAGATGCAATACGGATAAGTGCCACAAGAATGGCATACAATTCAGCTGTAAA
This sequence comes from Cherax destructor, assembly GCA_009830355.1. Taxonomy (NCBI): domain Eukaryota; kingdom Metazoa; phylum Arthropoda; class Malacostraca; order Decapoda; family Parastacidae; genus Cherax; species Cherax destructor. Next base: position 17,862 of record WNWK01018641.1, on the reverse strand, counting down.
ATGTTAGCCAAGGGTAATAGATGCCCTCGTACGACGCTGTCCGGAAACACTGCCGAATCCCGTCAGATGACTTTGAACCATCGGTGTACACTGCGATGGATGGGAATGAGAACGGAAGTGGTCTAGAAAAAAGAGCGAGAAGCCCGTAGGTAGTTGGGCTTTCGCCAAGGTAAGGAATAAAAACAGACACGGACAGCAAACCCCGGGGTGGGGGAAAAAATGTAATGAACATATAAAGGTGGTAGCTGAAGGAAGACAAAGGAATGTAGACAAGAAAAAGGGACAAGTAAACGGGGGGGTGGGCAAATAACGAGCGTCTATTAACATCTGTGACAACCTATATATGTAAGGATTGGGGAGGTCATGAGTGCGAACATAATAGCGAATGCAATGTACATCACGACGATCGGGCAAGGGAATGTTCGCTTCTACATAGAGGCTCTCAACTGGGGAAGAACAAATGCAAAAAAGGCAAACGTAATCCCTGGTGATGGATGGGATTAAGGCTGGAAAGAGTAGCAGGGAGAGGCCGCCGAATATATCTGGTCACCATAATCGAGTTTCGATAATATTAAGGCTGAATGCAGGCAAGGAGAGTTCTACGATCAGTCCCCCACGAAAGATGTGCGAGGGTTTTTAGGAGGTTCAGCCGCCTTGACAAGTTGCCTTCAGAGAGGTAATGTAGGTTTCCAGGACAATCGACGGTCAAAGGGGGCCGAGAAACCGCTATCACGTTCTGGGATACTTTATAGGTACAAATGATCGAGACCACTGAACGTCTAGTAAACGTAATTTGATGGTTTTATAGAAAATTCAAACACGTGAGTGGTGGCGCAATCGGAACCCAGTTGACGGCATTGGAGGAAACTGCAATGAGGTGACAGTCAGCACCCGCACAAGTTTTAGCAAAGTCATCCACATAAAGCGATGACCAAATATTGGATGGGAGAACTAAGCCAGATTTTAAGCAAGCAGGAAAAAAGTGTTGTGCTCAGAACACAACCTGGGGGACACCTTCAGCTTGACAAATTCCGGGAAAGCTCATTCCAACCCGGGACGGAAATTTTTTCAGTTAAGAAGGCTTTAAGGAAGAATGGTAGGTTGCCTCAGGCCTAAAGTGGGCCTGGGCCAAGATATTATACCTCAAGTTGTATCATGTTTCAAGGTCGAAAAAGATGGCGATAACCGGGGTTGGTTATTAGCAAAGGCATTTCCGAATATACGTATCTAAGCGCAGTAAGGGGTCAATGGAGAACGGCCCTTTCCGAAAGCCATATTGGGCGGGGGGAGACTATTGTGCTTCTCAAATACCACATCAAACGTCTATTAACTAGACGTTCCATCCCTTCAAACTGCACTTTTTAAGGGGAGGTATGTCCCGTAGTACCTGGTTTGCGAAAAGTGAAACCCAATAAGACTTCCACGCTGGGGAAGAACTCCTTGCGACCATATAAGATTAAAGAGTCAAGGGACAGTAAGAGCAGACTGATGTAAATGCTGTAGCATACGAATATGTATCCCCTTGGCCCAGTGCCGATGATCGGCAAGCGGAAGTGTTCCTCCAGTTCTTGAAAGGTAAAAGGCACATTATAAGATTCTTCTCTGAGAGAAGAAAAACAAGGGCTTTAACTCGCTGGCAGACTTAGAAGAAAGGAACGGGGCATAGATGGACCCCCTGAGAAATGCGGACAAGATGATTACAAATTTCGTGGAAAATGGAGGGGTGTCCCATATCGACACCTGCAACCAGAAGAACAGGAGCCGGGTCAGGGAAATTTCCCTTTTCCCCTTTCTCCAGACTGCACTCATTGAGGAAGCCGAAGTGACAGTAGAAACTTCTCGTAATCTCGCCAGCAAGTGCGTTTAGATCCCGTACGACAGGCCAGCAATTGCTCTCTTCTGCAAAATCAAGAGGTGTCTCTGTGGTTCTGTTTTACCGATCCTGCCCCATGCAGGCGTTTCAAACGCCCCGAGCACAAGCAGGAGACCACCAAGGACGCACTTCTGAGGATGCTTGCCCGAGGTTTGGGAAAAATGTGAAGCCTTTAAGATGGAAAATTGAAAAGAGATGTAAAACCTCATCAAGGAAACGAGGAAGGAACCTCATGAAAGGGTAAGATGTGCGTAAAGGTCCCATTTCGCCCGGAGGTGGAAAAATAAAAAAGGGGATTTTAAGGATGATTGGGAAATGATCGTGTCAGGTCCGGGAGGACAGACCAGGTGACCAAGGACAGTTGATGAAGAGCAGATGGTGAGATCGATGCAGGAGAAAGAAAGGAAGATCAAAATGGGGAGTACCCGTTTTAAAACATTCACACCAATATAGTATTCTAAATTATTTATTTTCTTGCTACACTACTAAAACGGACTTCCACACCCAAGTTGAATTTTTGGCAACGTAAGTTTAACATTCCTATCGTTCTATTTGGTGATCATCTTGCATTTTGCATAGTGTCCCTTCCCAGTTTTTCACCTTTCAACATCGAAGCAGTTGCAACTTGTCAGTATTGAACGTCATGTTATTCTCCACTGCAATATTTGTTGTCTACTTGCAAATTTTCCTCGTCGTTTAAAAAGCGATTCTTTTTTTTGTGGTTAAATTTAGCAAACTGTGGCAGTGTTATGTCACTTGAAAGAGGTGACAGAATCTTGCCTTGGGGGAACTGAACTTTTTACTTTGCTAATGCTAGATTTTGCTTCATTTACTACCATTCGTGTTCAATTTGTCAGACAGTTGAATATCTTTTGCCTACTTTTCCATTATATTTGTCACTCTACGACCGCATTTGATAAATGCCTTTGCGAAATTCGTGTACAACACATGTTATGTTTGTTCCAGCGCTTTTCCCAGAGTGGGGGCAGCAGCTGTGACAAGCATCATCTCTCAACTTTTTATTGACGATGACTTGGGTTGTGCTCTTCCATAGTTTAATTTGGCATCTCACTCTTTCAAAGACTTTATGACGTGCGATGTTACGACTCGTGGTTTGTTCCTAGTATGTCGTCAAGAATAAGGGTGGTAGCATACCATCCCAAAAATAAGAGGTGGTAGCATACCATCAAGAAAAGGGTGGTAGCATACCATCAAAAGAAGGTGGGCATACCATCAAGAATAAGAGGTGGTAGCATACCATCAAAAGTAAATGGTAATACCATCAAGAAGTAAGAGGTGGTAGCATACCATCAAAGTTTGGGTGGTAGCATACCATCAAAAGTAGAGGTGGTAGCATACCATCAAGAAATAAGGTGGTAGATACCATCAAAAGTAAGAGGTGGTAGCATACCATCAAAAAGTAAGAGGTGGTAGCATACACAAGAAGTAAGAGGTGGTAGCATACCATCAAGAGTTAAGAGGTGGTAGCATACCATCAAAAGTAAAGGTGGTAGCCCATCAAGAAGTAAAGGTGGTAATACCATCAAGAGTTAAGAGGTGGTAGCATACCATCAAAAGTAAATTTGGGAGCATACCATCAAGAGTTAAGAGGTGGTAGCATACCATCAAGAAGTAAGAGGTGGTAGCATACCATCAAGAAGTAAGAGGGTAGCATCCATCAAGAAGTAAGAGGTGGTAGCATACCATCAAAAGTAAGAGGGGTGATACCATCAAGAAGAAAGGTGGTAGCAACCATCAAGAGTTAAATGTAAACATACCATCAAGAAGTAAGAGGTGGTAGCATACCATCAAGAAGTCAAGAAAGGGGGTAGCATACCATCAAAGTAAGAGGTGGTAGCATACCATCAAAGAAGGAGGTGGTAGCATACCATCAAGAAGTAAGAGGTGGTAGCATACCATCAAGAAGTAAGAGGTGGTAGCATACCATCAAAAGTAAGAGGTGGTAATACCATCAAAAGTAAAGGGGGGTAGCATACCATAAAAAAGTTTAAGAGGTGGTAGCATACCATCAAAGTTTAAAGGTGGTAATACCATCAAGAAATAAGAGGTGGTAGCATACCATCAAAGTAAGAGGTGGTAGCATACCATCAAGAAGTAAGAGGTGGTAGCATACCATCAAGAGTTTAAAAGGTGGTAGCAACCATCAAGAAAATTTAAGGGTGGTAGCATCCATCAAGAAGTAAGTGGTGGTAGCATACCATCAAAGTAAGTGGTGGTAGCATACCATCAAAAGTAAGGGTGGTAGCATACCATCAAGTAAGGAGGTGGGAGCATACCATCAAGAAGTAAGGGTGGTAGCATCCATCAAGAAAATTTGGGAGCATACCATCAAGAAAATGGTAGCATACCATCAAAAGGGTTTGGGAGCATACCATCAAAAGTAAATTTGGGAGCATACCATCAAAAAGTAAGGGTGGTAATACCATCAAGAAGTAAGAGGTGGTAGCATACCATCAAGAAGTAAGAGGTGGTAGCATACCATCAAGAGTTAGAGGTGGTAGCATACCATCAAAGAAGAGGTGGTAGCATACCATCAAAAAAGAGGTGGTAGCATCCATCAAGAAGTAAGAAGGTGGTGGCATACCATCAAGAGGTGGTTATCATGTCATCAGGTGGTGACTAAGGTGCAGGTTATTAAGCTGCCCATACGTTTACATACAGTATTATTCTACACCTGGAAGTCTCCCCCACTGGCCTCATTACCCCAATAATCACCTCCCCACCACGCTAACCAACCATATTAATACAGACTCAGGTATACAGACCGGTATACAGTCTCAGATATAAGCCGCTGTTATACTGCCGCTGATATACTGCTCGTTAAAATCCCCTAGTTGCCGCCTTTTTTAAAAGTTTCAAGTTTTACAATGTGGGGGGGATGAGTTAGTTATCACGTGGAGGGCGTTGTTATCCGTGGTTGGATGGTTATCTACTGAGAATGATCTAAAATGTAAGTACCTATTTGTAATTATCTATGTGATTCCCCTTTCGTAATAACAGCAATGTAATGGTCGTGGTGTTCCGCCCTTACTTATAAAAAAGCATAAATTTCCACGCTGTAAATCCATTTGTTTGGGTTTTTTACACGTGGCGTCTCATCAATCTTCCCAACATTTGGATGGCGTGTGGGGGGCTTATTTTTTGTTTGCTAGTGCTCCGCCTTCTTCATGTAGAGGAGATATGTCTGGTTTTCTTGGTATTTCAACTGTATCTAACCGTTTCCGAAAACCGAGTGCTACAGATATTCTGTACTTCTTGATAAACAAGGAACACAAAATTCTGCCCAGGTGCGGGATGTGTGCATGTTGCCTATGTTTTTTTTTCCGAATTCTACGGGATTAGCGCTAATTTAGGACAGTAAAGTTAATGAAAAAAATTTGTCTTCTCAACTCTAAAATTGTCTGGTGGATTGGAACAATGATTTATACTAGTCCCCCTAATATGTGCTCCATTCTTGTTCATGGTCAGTATATGAACCTGGAAGTAATGGGACAATTCTGGTGGCCTCGACTTGGATTTCTCAAGAGTAGAAATATGTAGGGTTTTTTAATTTCCGGAAGTCTATTTCTTCTCTTTGTTCTTCTTAATCTGCTATGAATGTAAGTTTTTACATTATACTCGTAATTTTGGTTTCGAGTTTATTTTCTTCGTTGTAACATTCTCATTTGAAGTAAGCCAATAACCATTTTTCTTTTTTTGTACATTCTTCTACGTTCTCTTTCTATATTGAATCTTCTTGTGCCTTTCTCAGTGGAACATATTTATACAGACTTTGTATATTTCAGGCACAGGTGTGGTGAATCCGTCAAAAGGACCTGAACTGAAGGAAATATCCCACATAATTACCCTTCCCAGCCTTGGGGTGGTTAGGGTTTCCCCTTCAGGTGGTGGTTAGTCCCTCAGCCTTGGCAGGTGGTGGTTAGTCCCTCAGCCTTGGCAGGTGGTGGTTAGTCCCTCAGCCTTGGCAGGTGGTGGTTAGTCCCCCAGCCTTGGCGGTGGTGGTTAGTCCCCCCAGCCTTGGCAGGTGGTGGTTAGTCCCCAGCCTTGGCAGGTGGGGTTAGTCCCTCAGCCTTGGCAGGTGGTGATTAGTCCCTCAGCCTTGACAGGTGGGGTTAGTCCCTCAGCCTTGGCAGGTGGGGTTAGTCCCTCAGCCTTGGCAGGTGGTGATTAGTCCCTCCCGCCTTGGCAGGTGGTGGTTAGTCCCCTTCAGGGGTCTCCCTTGCCTAAAGCATAGTCATGCAGCAAAATCTTCTATACCATCTCCAGCACTTATTCTCTATCCCGAATGGGGTCCATGAACCAAATTACCAGTGGCCCTCTGATCAGCTCTCTGGTATGTAGCTCTTGGACTTACCTTCTTGCAGACACTAAAGTAGGGCTGTTGTTTTTCCAGTTTCCTATCACATCTGGGAGGTTTAAATCCCGGGAAAATAAATATATGTTGTAGGATTTTCCAAGGTTCGAGGCAGTTTTCAATCTTCCTCACGTGTTCCATGAATTGCTGACCGCTGCCGACGGTGGCTTTTATATAAGGATAGTTACTACTACATACTTTTTTCAACTTGAATACTCAGAACATATTTACACTCTCATCTAAGAACATTGTAATTTCCCGACCCATTTCTCACTCTCAAAACAACCCTTTGTGTGCTTCTGCATATGTGCCAAACATTCACGAGGGCCTTTTTTAGTAAACTTTGTTATTTTTGTCCTTCAACAATAAATGTTGGAAGAATAAAGGTGAGAAGGATCCAGCGGGAATGTTAAGGTTTTATGGGAGTTTTGTTGAACCTCTGGTACTGTACCATCTTTTATGTGGTTCTTGGAACCTCTGGTACTGTACCATCTTTTATGTGGTTCTTGGAACCTCTGGTACTGTACCATCTTTTATGTGGTTCTTGGTGCACTTATCATTTCTTCCCCCCCCCCCTCCCCCTCGGTAACCAGTAATGGTAGGCAGTTATCGTTGTATCCTGCTGTGTTAAGAACTACTTGGTTGTGCTGTATTATCCTGTGTCTGTATCCGCTGTTGTGTTGCATTATCCTGTGTCTGTATCCGCTGTTGTGTTGCATTATCCTGTGTCTGTATCCGCTGTTGTGTTGCATTATCCTTGTCTTACCCTTTGTGTTGCATTATCCTGTCTGTATCCGCTGTTGTGTTGCATTATCCTGTGTCTGTATCCGCTGTTGTTTTGCATTATCTGTGTCTGTTTATCCGCTGTTGTTTGAATTATCCTGTGTCTTTCCCCCGTTGTGTTGCATTATCCTGTGTCTGTATCCGCTGTTGTGTTGCATTACCATGTGCCTATATCCCTTGCTATGTTGCATTACCATGTGTCTTTCCCTGGGTTGCATTACCATTGTATCCTCAGTTATGTTGCATTACCATGTGTCTATATCCCATGTTGTGTTGCATTACCACATGTCTGTATCCCCTGTTGTGTTGCATTACATGTGTGTGTATTGGTGTGTCTTCTCCACGAGTCACAATGGTCAACTCAGGTGGCAACTATGTCAGCCCATTAATCACGAATCGCTCATCACTGGCTGAAAATACTTGAACTCTTTATACATCCTTTATCAGCATATTACGTAGAGGTTAATTCCCCCGGCACAATACTTGCACAACTCGACCAGCATCCAGCACATAACTCACCCAGGGTCCAGTACACAACTCACCCAGGGTCCAGTACACAACTCACCCAGGGTCCAGTACACAACTCACCCAGGGTCCAGTACACAACTCACCCAGGGTCCAGTACACAACTCACCCAGGGTCCAGTACATTTACCGAAAGGTAAAGAAAGGGAAAATTCATCATTGGATTCAATAATTACTCATGTTTTTTTAGATATGACTAAAATAGCAATTAATATAAAGCATTTGTTCATATACAATATCGCCAACAGAGACAGCCTTTCCCTATACACCAAAATCCCCTTCCACCCCCCATCTATATCCAAGGTCCTGACCCCTCCAATGCCACTCCACCCCAATCCACACCCCCAGCTCATGTGCAAGCACCAGGACTTCAGGAACACAGTAACAGAAGGCTGCCAGTATGGTACACAAATGCAGATGGCATAACAAAAAGATTGATGAATGAAACACACAAAAGAGGAGGCATCCCCAAACATTATAGCACTCGCAGGGGCAAACTCACAGAGATAAATAATTTCTCGGTCGGATATCTATGTGGAAAGACCAAGGGAACAGAGGAGGTGAAGATTTAGCACTGCTAATTAGAAACCGGAAGTTTTGAGGAGAGGGAGAGATATAAACGAGGGAAGATTGATGACTAACAGGCACACTAAAGACTGGTGGTTCAAGGGGGTGAAAAGATTGATGACATTCCTCCACTGTACAGCAAGAAACCAAGTCAAGATTATGATGGCAACATACAATGGTGGATACATTAGATAACGGCCGAAGATTTGAGGGTGCAAAGCTCCGATCATGGAAGACTAACCACATTAGGGCTGGGAAATCTGAAGCCACACGGGAAGTAGAAACGTGGAAGGCTAAGATGCGCGGGGAAAAGGAAACGTCATTACTACTAGGAGCACAACCGGGGACAAACCCGGAAGAAAGGGCAAACCAGTTCCAATATTTAAAGTGACCATCCAATATTTAAGAGTGAGTTTCAGCGACCATCAGCACCCTTTAGACATGGTAAATAGTATCTCTAAATGCTACTAAGGTTCTAAGACAAGGAAAAACAAAGCAGGAGAGAGGGAGGTAAAGGTTTTTTGTGGAGTGTAGGAAGACGATACAGTACCGCAAAGAGACTGGGACGGGCTAGGAGGAGGGGCAGGAACTTCAATGGATCGGAATACCTAAATGAAATAAATGATGACTGTCTGAAGAGGTGATGGAATGGGCGCATGTGAACAATGGGCTAACACAACGAACAATACTAGAATTGGTACTATTTCTTATATGTGAACTTCATGAAAGGGATAAAGTCAAATTTTCCTTGTATGCAGATGTGAAACTAATGACAACAAACAGTTGAGGACCAGAAGACTACAAATGGAGATGGAAACTACAGGTCTGATCTTGACAAGTGGCTACTGGAATTTAACCCCGAAAGTGCAAGTTATGAAGAGTGAGGAACGGCAAAGAAGACCGCAGACTGAGTACAGGTTCGGGGCAAAGACTGCGAACCGACCTCGGGTTATTATTCACAAAACAAATTGCTTGAGGCCCCATCAATCAAATAATTGTTGCAGCAAATGCGCGTCTATCAAATCTAAGATTATCTTTCAGAAATCCCAAGCGAAGTCATTTACGAAACTGTGCAGCATATTAAGGAGTATGCAGCACCAGTATGGAACCCACATTTGATCAAGAAAGTAAAAGAGACTGAAAAAAAGCAACGAGACTTGTCCCAGGTTAAGGGGCACTTTCTAGGAGAAGTTTAGGGAACTAAACCTGATGACAGAAGAAAGGACTATGTTAGAAGGTACAAAAAAACGGGAAAGGAATTGATAGGGTGGGCAAAAGGGCCCAGGCTGAAAGTTGAAAGTCAGACGAATCACAGGGATGTTAGGAAGTATTTCTTCAGAATTAAGTTATCAGGAAGTGAACAACCCCCATACATACCCAAAGAAATATGATAAGGCTCTCAAAGCCATGAAAAACCCTAGCAGTGGTCATGAAGAAGTGGGGCCAGGAGCAGAGGCTCGACCCCTTCAACTATACACACACACACACACACACACACACACACACACACACACACACACACACACGAATAACGTGGCACTGACTGGGTGGATTTTGTTTCTCGTAAGATATAAATGTAAAAAAGTTAATTAAAATTTTTGTTACTTTAGTAGCAATCTCATTGACAGAAGGCAGGTGTGGGGGTCTCACGTCCCCCACACCTGCATTGTCAGGAGAGTGTGGGGTCTCACGTCCCCCACACCTGCCTTGTCAGGAGAGTGTGGTGGTGTCACGTCCCCCATACCTGCCTTGTCAGGAGTGTGGGGTCTCACGTCCCCCACACCTGCCTTGTCAGGAGAGTGGGTGGTCTCACGTCCCCACACCTGCCTTGTCAGTAGTGTGGGGGTCTCACGTCCCCACCCTTGCCTTGTAGGAGAGTGTGGGGTCTCACGTCCCCCACACCTGCCTTGTCAGGAGGGTGTGGGTCTCACGTCCCCACACCTGCCTTGTCGGGAGGGTGGGTCCACGTCCCCACACTGCCTTGTCAGGAGGGTGGGGTCTCACGTCCCCCACACCTGCCTTGTCAGGAGGGTGCGGGGTCTCACGTCCCCCACCTGCCTTGTCAGGAGGGTGTGGGGGTCTCACGTCCACCACACCTGCCTGAAGGGGTGTGGGTCTACGTCCCCACACCCGGTACTGTCGTAACGTTTCATCTGCTCTTCAGCTTCTTCAGTCGAATACAGAGGTGACAAATGTTTTAGGTAGCAGAAGCAAGAGAGAAGTAAGAATGAGGAGATCAGTCGACCAGCCTTGAAGTATCTTTGGGTGGTTAGCGCCTCGCCTTGAGAAGTGTTCACCTCCTTAGTCTCGATCTAAGTCACTCGGACTGAGACTATAAAGCTGAACATATCTTAAAGCTGAGTGACTAACCATTAATTTTTACCGTCCACTGCTTCTGTTGTCTTCACTGTTTGTCACTTGTATATTGGAGTGAAGAAGTCTTCAATGTAGGCTGTTGCATCTGTGTATTACTCTCACTGAGTGGTACTGTGTGCTAATTATACTTGTCAGTGGGAGGGTGTGGGAAGACTGTCCCAGGTCCATCTCGTCAAAGATTAGTTTTGTGATGAATTAGACATTTGTGCAACACTTGGGTGTTGATATCGACCCCTGGTTGAGGAACTGATTACCTCAACCCCTTCTGATCTTCAACCATTCTTGTCTGTATTGGACTGAGGAAGCCGCTGGTGGGCGAAAAGTTTCCACAAATACACCAAGTTTACAGCAATGTCTAGCTCATCATAGTGTCGGTTCTCTGAACCAATTATCTACACTTTTTATGTACCTTAATTTTTGTTTCTTAGATCATATAAGAACAATTTAAGTTGTCAAACTATCAAAACTGATTATGTTAAATTAAAAATATATCTTCTTGAGATACATTTAAAGAGTTTTAACATTTGTCATTCAACACACTGCAACAAATGTAGCCCAAGGGACGCCGCCCCTCCACTAAAAATTTTTAGGGACGTAAATCAGTATAAGAGACCTATAGATTGATGAGCCTCTAAACATAGTGCTAAAAAAAAAAACTGACCCATACAGTATAGAGCAACACCTGGTGTTGGGTACGAAGGCAGTCTGTGACAGTTTACATGACCACTCAGTTACACTGGCTTACATGACCACTCAGTTACACTGGTTTACATGACCACTGAGTTACACTGGCTTACATGACCACTCAGTTACACTGGCTTACATGACCACTGAGTTACACTGGCTTACATGACCACTGAGTTACACTGGTTTACATGACCACTGAGTTACACTGGTTTACATGACCACTGAGTTACACTGGCTTACATGACCACTGAGTTACACTGGCTTACATGACCACTGAGTTACACTGGCTTACATGACCACTGAGTTACACTGGCTTACATGACCACGAGTTACACTGGTTTACATGACCACCAGTTACACTGGCTTACATGACCACTGAGTTACACTGTACATGACCACTGAGTTACACTGGCTTTAAAATGACCACTCAGTTACACTGGTTTACAGACCACTCAGTTACACTGGTTTACATGACCACCAGTTACACTGGCTTACATGACCACTGAGTTACACTGGCTTACATGACCACTGAGTTACACTGGCTTACATGACCACTGAGTTACACTGGCTTACATGACCACTGAGTTACACTGGTTTACATGACCACTGAGTTACACTGGCTTACATGACCACTGAGTTACACTGGCTTACATGACCACTCAGTTACACTGGTTTACATGACCACTCAGTTACACTGGCTTACATGACCACTGAGTTACACTGGCTTATGACCACTGAGTTGCACTGCAGAGGGGGACGGAGAGGGAAACATTATAAAGTGTGTCCAGCTAGAGTCTAGCCACTGCATGCAACTTAAACATTAACTACAGTCAAACACTAGGGTTTGTGAAACCACTAAACCATACAACACGCACCTACTACCATCATAGTAACCATACAACACGCACCTCTACCATCATAGTAACCATACAAACGCACCTACTACCATCAGTAAAATATACAACACGCATTTCTACCATCATCAGTAACCATACAACACGCACCTACTACCATCATCAGTAACCATACAACACGCACCTACTACCATCATCAGTAACCATACAACACGCACCTACTACCATCATCAGTAACCATACAACTACGCAATTTACTACCATCATCAGAACCATACAACACGCACCTACTACCATCATCAGTAACCATACAACCGCACCCTACCACCAAACCATACAACCAGCCACCTACCACATCTACCACAACCAGGTCCACCAGTAACACTCACAACCAGGCACCTTACCACCCAATACCTACAACCAGGCACCCACCAGCCCAACACCACAACCAGGCCACCCACCAGCCACAGACACCACAACCAGGCCACCCACCAGCCAACACCACAACCAGGCCACCACACCAACAACAACCAGGCCACCACACCAGCCACTACCCAACAGCTACCACACAACAGCACCAACACCACAATCACTAACCACCACAACAGCACCACACACACACAGAACCATCACACACACACTCACTCAATAACACAACAAACCACTACACCATCATCAAACCATACAACACGCACCTACTACCATCACAAACCATACAACCAACACCCCACTACTACCACAACCACCAACTACACAACACACAAAGCTATCATACCAACCAACCTCAACACACACAACCACCACCCACCAGCCCAACACCCACAACCAGCCACACCACACACCCAACACCACAACACACCACCACCAGCCTAACACCACAACCATGACACACCCACCACCCAACACCAAAAACCACACCACCCAACACACCCAACACCACACAACCAGGCCACCCACCACCCAAACCATCACAACCAACCACCCACACACCACAACCCACCAAAACATACCACCACACACACAATACAACCATCACTAACCACAACACCAACCATCACTACACACAACCACCAACCTCATACACCACAAACCACAACCCACTCCATAAACTACCACACCAACCAACCATCACTACACACAACAACACCAACACACCATCACACAACAACACAGCCATCACTACACAACACAACCATCACTACACACAACACCACAACCATCACTACACACAACACAACCATCACTACACACAACACAACCATCACTACACACAACACAACCATCACTACACACAACACAACCATCACTACACACAACACAACCATCACTACACACACACCACAACCATCACTACACACAACACAACCATCACTACACACAACACAACCATCACTACACACAACACAACCATCACTACACACACAACACAACCATCACTACACACAACACAACCATCACTACACACACAACACAACCATCACTACACACACAACACAACCATCACTACACACACACACAACCATCACTACACACAACACAACCATCACTACACACACACACACAACCATCACTACACACACACCACACACACATCACTACACACAACACAACCATCACTACACACACAACACAACCATCACTACACACAACACACAAACCATCACTACACACAACACAACCATCACTACACACACACACAACCATCACTACACACAACACAACCATCACTACACACACAACACAACCATCACTACACAACACAACACATACCATCACCAAATCACACACAACACAACCATCACTACACACACAACCATCAAACCATCACAATACTACACACAACACAACCATCACTACACACACACACAACCATCACTACACACACAACACAACCATCACTACACACAACACAACCATCACTACACACAACACAACCATCACTACACACAACAAACCACATCACTACACAACACAACCATCACTACACACACAACACAACCATCACTACACACAACACAACCATCACTACACACACAACACAACCATCACTACCACACAACAAACCATCACTACACACACACATCATACAACACACACACTACACAAACAAACCATCACTACACACACAACACAACCATCACTACACACACACACAACCATCACTACACACAACAAACCATCACTAACACACACACACAACCATCACTACACACAACACAACCATCACTACACACACACCACAACCATCACTACACACACACAACCATCACTACACACACAACACAACCATCACTACACACACAACACAACCATCACTACACACACACCACAACCATCACTACACACAACACAACCATCACTACACACAACACAACCATCACTACACACAACACAACCATCACTACACACAACACAACCATCACTACACACAACACAACCATCACTACACACAACACAACCATCACTACACACAACACAACCATCACTACACACACACACAACCATCACTACACACACAACACAACATCACTACACACAACACAACCATCACTACACACACAACACAACCATCACTACACACAACACAACCATCACTACACAACACAACCATCACTACACACAACACAACCATCACTACACACACACACAACCATCACTACACACAACACAACACATCACTACACAAACACAACCATCACTACACACAACACAACCATCACTACACACAACACAACCATCACTACACACACACACACAACCATCACTACACACACACACAACCATCACTACACACAACACAACCATCACTACACACACACCACAACCATCACTACACAAACACAACCATCACTACACACAACACAACCATCACTACACACAACACAACCATCACTACACACAACACAACCATCACTACACACAACACAACCATCACTACACACACAACACAACCATCACTACACACACACCACAACCATTACACACACACACAACCATCACTACACACAACACAACCATCACTACACACAACACAACCATCACTACACACAACACAACCATCACTACACACAACACAACCATCACTACACACAACACAACCATCACTACACACAACACAACCATCACTACACACACAACACAACCATCACTACACACAACACAACCATCACTACACACAACACAACCATCACTACACACAACACAACCATCACTACACACACAACACAACCATCACTACACACACACACAACCATTCACTACACACACAAACACAACCATCTACACACACAACACAACCATCACTACACACACAACACAACCATCACTACACACAACACAACCATCACTACACACAACACAACCATCACTACCACAACACAACCATCACTACACACAAACAAACCATCACTACACACAACACAACCATCACTACACACACACCACAACCATCACTACACACAACACAACCATCACTACACACAACACATCACACATAAGGAGACTTACAATATAATCACTAGCAAGAGAGTAATGAATATAATTAACATTCACACTGTAGTAGAGTGTGTGGCGAGGAACAAGGAAACAGACATGGCAAGATTATTAAGTTTATTAATAAACATACTTAAAGGAAATTTAAATGTATAATGAAAATATATAAAAATAAAATCACAAGTTGTCAAGAGATATCACGTATATACTCTATCATAACACACGACATAATAGCTAGACAATGATGTGTTAGTAAACAAAAATATACATATATAAGTTGATAGTCCAACCCAGTGAGAGGTCCGTCAGGATATATAATGTAAACACTGTGTAAGATATAATACACTTGAAGCCTCACTCAAAGTCCACATTCTTACCACCTACTGATCATCTTCAAACAACATGACGGAACCTATTACCAGAAATTTTTGAAATTCCTACACACACACACACACACATACACACACACACATACACACACACACACACACACACACACACACACACACACACACACACACACACACACACACACACACACACACACACACACACACACACCCACACACACACACACACACACACACACACAGCTGCCTCCTGTAGACAAGTAAAAACTTTACAGAGATGAAGGAGGTACTTCACATGTTCTCAAACACCTGCCGTAGTCATCACCTCAATAAATTGTGACAAAGTAGCCTGTATAAACCTCCATTACTTCCCGCCATTACCAGAACACCTTGCTTAAGTAGCAGCATACAATTTTCCTCCCTATCACCCCCTACTTCCCCTCCCCTCCCTACCTTATACACCCCTCTCCCCTCCCCAACACACCAGAGGACTATCCTCACCCCATCATCTTTAATTCCTCTCCACCCAAGCTAATTTATCCTGGCCCCTTATTCTGGCCATCACTGCCATATTAGCTTGGTAATTATGGCACCTAACACCAGCTACAACCTCTCCAATAACCATTACCAAAGCTATTTCTTCCTACCACCCTCAACCTCACTACTAAGTCATCTAACACCCTCAACCTCACTACTAAGTCATCTAACACCCTCAACCTCACTACTAAGTCATCTAACACCCTCAACCTCACTACTAAGTCATCTACCACCCTCAACCTTCACTACTAAGTCATCTACCACCCTCAACCTCACCACTAAGTCATCTACCACCCTCAACCTCACTACTAAGTCATCTAACACCCTCAACCTCACTACTAAGTCATCTACCACCCTCAACCTCACCACTAAGTCATCTACCACCCTCAACCTCACCACTAAGTCATCTACCACCCTCAACCTCACCACTAAGTCATCTACCACCCTCAACCTCACCACTAAGTCATCTAACACCCTCAACCTCACCACTAAGTCATCTAACACCCTCAACCTCACCACTAAGTCATCTACCACCCTCAACCTCACCACTAAGTCATCTACCACCCTCAACCTCACCACTAAGTCATCTAACACCCTCAACCTCACCACTAAGTCATCTACCACCCTCAACCTCACCACTAAGTCATCTACCACCCTCAACTTCACCACTAAGTCATCTACCACCCTCAACATCACCACTAAGTCATCTACCACCCTCAACATCAACACTAAGTCATCTAACACCCTCAACTTCACCACTAAGTCATCTAACACCCTCAACATCTACACTAAGTCATCTAACACCCTCAACTTCACCACTAAGTCATCTAACACTCTCAACTTCACCACTAAGTCATCTAACACCCTCAACATCAACACTAAGTCATCTAACACCCTCAACATCAACACTAAGTCATCTAACACCCTCAACTTCACCACTAAGTCATCTACCACCTCAACTTCACCACTAAGTCATCTACCACCCTCAACATCACCACTAAGTCTCTAACACCCTCAACCTCACCACTAAGTCTTTTAACACCCCCCAACTTCCCCCCTAAGTCATCTAACACCCCCAACTTCACCACTAAGTCATCTAACACCTCAACATCCACTAAGTCATTAACCCCTCAACTTCACCACTAAGTCATCTAACACTCTCAACTTCACCCCCTAAGTCATCTAACACCCTCAACATCAACACTAAGTCATTCACCCTCAACTTCCCCCACTAACATTTCTCCCTCAAACATCACCACTAAGTCATCTACCACCCTCAACATCACCACTAAGTCTTCTAACACCCTCAACCTCACCACTAAGTCATCTACCACCCTCAACTTCACCACTAAGTCATCTACCACCCTCAACATCAACACTAAGTCATCTAACACCCTAACATCAACACTAATCATCTAACACCCTCAACTTCACCACTAAGTCA
>WNWK01018640.1:0-39471 GCA_009830355.1 Cherax destructor | reverse complement strand
CTTTAAAGGGTTTCCTGGAAAAGGATCCGATGAATATAACAAATCATAGCCTGAAAAGGGCCTGATAACAGTGGATTGTAATTTGGGTTCTTGCAAACAGACCCCAACAGGGAAAAACTGGGAGAGCAACACCTGAAGTTCACCCGGTTACCCCTGAGGCCTCGGATATTCCACTGCAAATAAGCCATGATTTATTGGAGAAAAGATATAAGTCAAAGAGAGAGGAATCTATGGACTAGGGTTAGAAAAGTCCACGTGGAGGCACGGAAGACCGTAATCAGAGAAGGAGGGGGCTGAAGGAAGGAGGGGGTAGATGGAAGAGAGAGGAGGGGGAAACCCCAAGGTGGAGCGGTGTCCATAAACGTCCAGCTCTGAAAATTCTGCGATAGCTTCCAGTTTTCGGAAGACAAAGATGCAGAATGTGGGACACATTAGAAATGGAAGGAGAGGGAGAAACCCATGGGGAAAACTATAGACTGTATAAAGTAAAAGGCGAGGAGATGGAAGAGGAAACGGTCGAAGGGGCTTGGGAGGGGAACAGGGGAAAATTGAAGGACGGGGGGTTTACGAGGAGGAGGATGAACCTCCACACCGTTACAGAACTAGTCAAAGGGAAGAACCCGCAATAGGGTTTTTTTGCCGGGCTTATGAGAAGAAGGGGGCGCTGAGGTTTAGGCGAAGGACGAGGACGGTAGACTCAGAACTGTGCGAGTGAGTAGGGGAAAGGGAGTGTGGACAGTATGGGATCCCGAGGTAGGGACCCGGAGCCAAAAACCCTCAAAAGGATTCGAGACGGGGGTGACTGAGGATGTTGTAACCACAGGGGAAGTCGAGGAAGTTGGGACCCCAGAAGTGGGGCGACGTTTAGAAATGCAAGAATAGGAAATACGGGAAGTTTTCCTGAAGGGATGAGAGACGGCCATGGCATAGAGAAGCTTCCGCCTCTTTGAGACAAGATTTCCCGCTCATTCAGGTAAACCTGACAACGGCGAGAGTACGATGGATGTGCCTCATGACAGTTAAGGCAAGAGGGAGGTAAAGTAAAGAAGGACTGGTATGGTCGTCGGCACCACAAACTGGGCATTCGCCATGGACCTGCAATATTTCGCTGGATGACCAAAACGCCAGCAGTTTCTACACTGTGTGGTGTAGGGGTCACCTTCGAACTTGTAAACGTTGACCTGCAATGTAGACCGAAGGTGGAGTTCTCGGCAGTCAAACGTTAAATGAGCTATATTGCAAGGATAACGTCTTCGTTTTATTGGCAGAGAGGACAAAATTGTCAACCTTAAGGATAGGGAGTTCTGGAGCCGCTGCTCCAAATGTCATCACCATGTCTGAAATTCCGTTGGACAATGGTGTGGGGTAAAATAACAGTAACACTACAAGAATTAAGAGAATGATGCTTGTCAATAGTGATTGGAATAGTATCTATGGTCGTAAGAAGAGAAAGATCGCGAGCTTGGCCAGCATTCTGACCGTGATGATGCGAGTGCTGCTCTTGAGAGCGTGAAATGAGATATCTTACCTACCAATACTATGATCGGAAAATAGGTGGTTGAATAGTCGGTCATAGAGTAAAAACTTAGTCCATTGAGTAGTGTGAAACAAAGTGTTTAAGGAGTGCGCGATGGGCTGGTCGTTTCTGAGATGAACAATAAGGAAGTGTTGAATCGTCAGTAAGGTTCTTAGTCGTTTGGATGTGGGACCGGGGTCCGAGTGGGATGTGCGAGCGATCCGAAAATCGCTGCACCATTGAGGGAGAAGCCAGAATCAAGGTCAGAGAAGAGCGAAGGTCAGATGTGTCAAAGGTGGTCGGAACCCTGGTACCTGAAACAGGTGACGAATCGGCACCAGCAAGAGGTACAGGGCATTAGAGATGTCCGAAGAGTTGTCCATTAACGAGGCAGGGTCAGTACTGGGTGCGGTATCAGGAAGAGGCCCAGGGTAGGTTCAAGTTTAGGACATCCGTGGTTAGGTTCACGGCTGGGCATCCATGGTTAGGTTTCCTCTTTCTTTGTTTTTAAGAACAAAAAGAAAGAAGAAAATAAAAATAAAAAAAAGAATAAAAAAAGGGGGAATGTGGAGGAATAGTTCCAGGAGGAATGAAAGGGGCGTAAATCGCCCTCCGCGCCCAAGAGGACCTCAACACCGCAAGTAGGGCAGATGCTGCATGGAACCTGTAGCCATACCCTACCCTTCACGCCAGTAAACCAGTGATCCAGATTCCACGGCAAACTACACCACCGCCAAGAACCCCAACGGAAAGGAAGACCACAGTACCCTTCCCCCTACCTAGGAACTAGAATGCCGTGGAGGAAGCTCCAGAAGAAAAATGGGAAGGAAATAAGAGAAGGATGAGGAGGAGGAGGAGGAAAGGGAAAAGGGAGGATGGAGATAAAGGGAAAGGAAGGGGATTGGGGTATTAGGTTCGGTCTGAGGAAGAAGACCAAGAGGTCCAATCCTCAGACCGATAGACTTACATCGACAAGGAGCCCCTTTAAAGAGGTATGCTTTTGTATCTTTGGTGATATCAGCTTCGAAGAGCCAAACTTCCCTCCCATACCAAATTTCTCCTTGTCCAACACCCTCCTGTACACCTATCCTACCTCCCTTGCTACATCAACCCATGCTTTTACTGACTCGTTGACCTGGCGGGAAATCCTCATCCCAAGTTTCCTGACCTCTTTCGGGACTCGCCTGAGGCCTCCATCTCCTTCTCTCACCCTCCTCCAGATCTCCTCTCAGCACCTCTACTCACACCTCTTGAACCAATGCCATCGACATTCCATCACCTTGCCAACATTCTCTGGTACAATGCTATCCCCTGACTCCACACCAACGTAGAACAAATCTAACTTCCCTGGCAATGGCCCTGCAAAGAATTCCTGAAATTCTTGAATTAATGGGTCAGGTAACACCAAACCTGCCACGTCCTGCCCTGAAGCCGCCCCCAAGACTCCCAGTTGCCATGTCGCGAGTTATCTGAGATAAAGGAGGACACGCCCATACTCATTGTCCACTATTTCACTCCATTTGCCCATAGTACAAATCCATCTCTTCCGTTGCTTCTGGTAGTTCCTCCCAACCACAATATTCTCCTTCTGCAACACGTTTCAAACGTACTCGCCAGAGCACAAGCAGGAGACCACCAATGCACGAACTTCTGAAAATGCTTGCCCGAGGTTCGGGGATAGAATGAGAAGCTGCCGTGAAGACGGAGGACGAAAAGAGATGTAAAACTCATCAATGGAGGACGAGGAAGAACCTCATGAAAGGAAGTAAGATGGCGTAAGGTCCCATTTCGCCCGGTCAAATTGCCAGTGTGGGCTACGAGGAAATACGAAGGGACCTAAGGATGATTGGGAAATGATCGCTATCATGTAAGTCTGGGAGGACAGACCAAATGAAGTCAAGGAGAATTGATGAAGAGCAGATGGAAAGATCAATGCAGGAGAAAGAATGAGTTCTAGGATCAAAATGGGTGGAAGTACCTGATTTAAAACATGGAGGGGGAGAGAAACAAGAAATGCCTCAAACTGAATGCCACGAGAGTCACAGAAGCGACCCTCCCCAAAGAAAATGGTGGTTAAAATCGCCAAGTAACAGAAGGTGGCGGTAAGGAAGAAACTAGAAAATCAACATCTGGGATAGACAATGCTCACGAAAGGGAGAGATATAAAGAACAGAGAGTATACCACTTATTCAAGTGGATACGGACTGCGGTGTAATGTAGAGAAGAATGAACATAGAGCTGATGGTATGGAACACCGGTGCGTATAAGAAGAGCACTTTCGTTAAAGGTTCCATCCGAAAAAGGATCTGATGAATACAACAAATCATAGCCTGATAAGGGCCGGATAACAGAGGATTGCAATTTGGGTTCTAGCAAGCAGACACCAACAGGGAAAAACTGGGAGAGCAACACCTGAAGCTCACCCCAGTTACCCCTGAGGCCTCTGATATTCCATTGCAAATAAGCCATGATTTATGGAGAGAAAGACATAAGTCGAAGTTTGAGGTATCTATGGACTAGGGTTAGAAAAGTCCACGTGTGAAGGCAGCGGAATATCTGTAATCAAAAAAGGAGTGGGACGCTGTGAAGGATGGGGGAGGGTAGACGGAGAAGAGAGAGGAGGAACCGGAGGTGGAGTGGTGTCCATCAACTGTTCAGTCTCTGCAATAAATCCTGCAATAGTCTCCAGCGTTTTGGGAGTCAAAGATGAAGGATGTGGGACAACATTAGAGATGAAAGGAGGAGTGTGAGCGACAATCTGGGAGACCATAGACGGAACAAAAGTAGAGAGCGTGGGGATGGAAGAGGAGACTGTCGAAGGGGCTTGGGAGGGGACAGGAGTGGAAGCGGCCTGGGGCGGGGAAGGCAAGGAAGGAATGTAGGAGGGGACAAGGGATGAAGACATTGAACGAGGGAGGAGGATGAACCTCCACACACGTTACAGAACTATTCGGAGGTGAAGAACCCGGCAATGGGGATTTTTTGCCGGACTTGTGAGAAGAAGGGGGGCGCTGAGGTTTAGGTGGTGAACGAGGGCGTGTAGACACAACTGTGCGAGTGAGTAGAGGAAGGGGTGTGGACAGTATGGGATGCCGAGGTAGGGACCTCGGAGCCAAGAACAGCAAAAGGATTCGAGACAGGGGTGACTGAGGATGAGGCGACCACAGAGGAAGCCGGGACCCCACAAGTGGGGCGACGTTTAACAATGCGAGAAGAGGAAATACAGGGAAGTCTCCCTTGAAGGCGTAGATGAGAGACGGCCATAGCATATGAGAAACCTTCTGCCTCTTTGAGACAATGGATTTCCTGCTCATTCAGGTAAACCTGACAACGGCGAGAGTACGATGGATGCGCCTCATGACAGTTAAGGCAAGAGGGAGATAGATTACAAGAAGGACTGGCATGGTCGTCGGCACCACAGACTGGGCATTCGGCCATGGACCTGCAATATTTCGATGGATGACCAAAACGCCAGCAGTTTCTATACTGTTGAGGTGTAGGGGTCACCTTTCGAACTTGTAAATGTTGACATGCAGTGAAGACCGAAGGTGGAAGTTCACGGCTGTCAAATGTTAAACGAGCTATATTGCAAGGATAACGTCTTCGCTTATTGGCAGGGAGGACAAAAGTGTCAACCTTAAGGATAGGGAGTTCTTGGAGCTCAAGCTGCTCCAAAATGTCATCACCACATGTCTGGAAATTCCGTTGGACAATAGTGTGGGGTAAAATGACAGTACCACTACAAGAATTGAGAGAATGATGCTTGTCAATAGTGATAGGAATAGTATCTATGGTCGTAAGGAGGGAAAGATCGCGGGCTTGGCCAGCATTCTGGACCGTGATGATGCGAGTGCTGCTCTTGAGAGCATGAAATGAGATATCTTTACCTACATGGCATAGGAGAGTTTTACCAATACTATGATCGGAAAGATAGGTATTATGAGAGGTCGGTCATAGAGTAAAAAACTTTGTCCATCGAGTAGTGTGAAACAGAGTATTTAAGGGGAGTGCATGACGAGCTGGTCATTCCTGAGATGAATGAGCAGGAAGTGTCGAGTCGTCATGTAAGGGTCTTGGTCGTTTGGATGAGGGACTGGGGGTGGTCCGACGTATGATGGGCAAGCAATCCGAAAATTGCCGTACCGTAGAGGGAGAAGCCGGAATCAAGGTCAGAGAAGAGCGAAAGTCAGACGTGTCAAAAGAGCCGGTCGGAACCCCGGTACCTGAAGCAGGTGCTGAACCGGCACCAGCAAGAGGCACAGGGGTATTAGAGGTGTCCGAAGAGTTGTCCATTAACGAGGAAGGGTCAGAACTAGGTGCAGTATCAAGAAGGGGCCCGGTGGTAGGTTTTCGGATTAGGGCATCCATGGTTAGGTTACTCCTTTCTTTTTGTTTTTAAGAAAAAAATAAAAAATAAAAATAAAAAAAAATAAAAAAATGGGGGAACTTGGAGGAATAGCTCCTAGGAGTAATTAAAGGGGCATAATTCCCCCTCCGCGCCCAAGAGGACCTCAACACCGCAAATAGTGCAGATGCTGCATGGAACCTGTGCCATACCCTACCCTTCATGCCAGTAAACCGGCAATCTGTGATAGCAACCTCACATCCACCGAGCCACCTCGGCAGACAAAAGAGAGGGCGGCCGGATATCCGGCACAAAGCATACCGCCTTCGGCCACCACGCCCGGAATCCGAAAGGTGGCCTCCAGAGATACACCTGACGCCCGAGATATACCCAAGGCCACCTCCCGGGAAACCGGAGAGGGATCGGGACATCCCCAGGCGATCCAGATTCCACGGCAAACTACACCACCGCCAAGGACCTCAACGGAATGGGATGAACCATGATATCCTTCCCTACTTAGGAACTAGAATGCCTGTGAGAGAAGCCCAGGGTAAAAATGGGAAGGAATTAAGGGAGGGATGAGGAGGAAGAGGAAAGGGAAAAATGGGAAGATAGGGAGATGGGATTGGGGAGGGGGATTGAGGGGTAATTAGGTTTGTTCTGAGGAAGAATACCAAAAGGTCTAATTCCTCAGAATAAGAGCCTCTTCACCACGCCAAGGAGCCCCCTTTGAAGAGGATGTTATTTAATATTTCAGGTCCTCTGCTTGTAATTGTCTTTACGAAAATGCCTTTATTATATGCTTAATTAAAATACCATTAGGTTTTTTAAGTAAAACGGAATTAAAGTTTTAAATTGTTTATTCATGCCTTTAATATTTCTAAAATCACACTGTTCGTTAAAATTTTCACATTATGACCAAAAAAATAAATAAAAATCATTATATGACCTCAATCTCATGTGCAAAATCCCATAGAAAAGTTAACACCATCCTTATAGCAAATATTATAACTTTGAAAGTCTGGAATTAGTAGAATTATGAACGTGCTTCGGTCGTTCTCATGCATTCATTCTCCTCATATCTGGGATTTGGAAATGCGGAAGTGCAGTTGTTTATCGAAATAATTATGGTCATGTTGGGTTGCACTTTCCCCATGATCATTACCCAAATTACTGCAAGCCCTCAGTTCGGCTTTGCTGAACGATAACCAGCGATCCTCCAAGGTAAAGAAATATTTCGATTAACTTATAAAACAAGGGGGCGAGGAAGGTCAACCGTGCTCCCGCATCCACTCCTCTCGGTTCTGAGATATGGATGACCAATCGTTTTCTGGGAAGTATTCTGGGATTGGGAGAAAGATGTTGAGGAGGACCCCGCATGTAACAAGGACGATGAAGAGCACAAGGGAAGTCCACCAGCAGTATCTTTCCCAGTTCTCCTTTCGCAGGTTCCTCAGCATCACCACGCCTATCAGGAGTCCAGTCATGGCCC
The DNA here is from genome assembly GCA_009830355.1 of Cherax destructor. NCBI lineage: Eukaryota > Metazoa > Arthropoda > Malacostraca > Decapoda > Parastacidae > Cherax > Cherax destructor. Next base: position 32,118 of record WNWK01018640.1, on the reverse strand, counting down.
CCGCCAGATGGGCCATGTGGCCAGTCTGCGTGAGAATGCATACGTTACTCTCCTAAGATCTCTTATATGTTTAGCAATAGTGAATTAAATAGTTGAGTGTAAACATCGATCCACTGGACGAGAATCACTGAACAAGAGATATATTTGTTCTCTTATCAAAGTTACAAAATCTGCCTCTTTTTTCATATATTAGTAATCCTCTCCATTCCTCCCCTACCCCTTCCTATCTCTCTCTTTGTCCAGGAATACATACATACATATATACATACGTATATATATGTCGTGCCGATTAGGTAAAACTTGCGATTTTGGCTTAAATAGCAACGCTCATCTTGCCATATAAGAGAAGCGAAAATTTGTGTATGCAATAATTTCGCAAAATCATTCTGAACCTAACGAAAAAATATATTTCATTGTGTTTGTTTATTATTAAATTATTGTAAACGTATCTAAAATATATTTAGTTGGTTAGGCTAAATTAAATTGCGCTTGTTATAATAAGGTTAGGTAAGTTTTCTAAGATTCTTTTGGTACAAAATTATAAATTTTTACATTAACATAAATAAAAAAATATATCTTTAAACGTATAAGAGAAAATTTTAGAAAGGACTTAATTTTAAATGAGTTCTTGCTTAATTGACCAGTTTTACCTAATCGGCACGACATATTTATTTATATATATATATATATATATATATATATATATATATATATATATATATATATATATATATATATATATATGTCGTCCGATTAGGTAAAACTGGTCAATTAGCAAGAACTCATCTAAAATTAAGTCCTTTTAAAATTTTTCTTATACGTTTAAAATATTTTTTTTCATTTATGTTAATGTAAGAATTTATAATTTTGTACCAAGAGAAACTTTGAAAACCTACCTAACCTTATTACAACAAGCGCAATTTAATTTAGCCAAACCCAACTAAATATATTTTAGATACGTTAACATTAATTTAATAATACACAAACACAATGAAATATATTTTTTTCGTTATGTTCAGAATGATTTTGGCGAAATTATTGCATACACAAATTTTCACTTGTCTTATATGGCAAGGTGAGCGTTGCTATTTAAGCCAAAATCGCAAGTTTTACCTAATCGGCACGACATATATATATATATATATATATACACACACACACACACACACACCTGGTGAGGGTTTCAGGGGTCAGCGCCCACCACGGCTCAGTCTGAGACCAGGCCTCGTGGTGGATCAGGGTCTGATCAACCTGGCTGTTACTGCTGGCCGCACGCAAACTGACGTACGAACCACAGCTCGGCCGGTCAGGTACTGACTTTAGGTGCCTGTCCAGTGCCTTCTTGAAGACAGCCATGGGTCTGTTGGTAATCATCCTTATGTATGCTGGGAGACAGTTGAACAGTCTTGGGCCCCTGACACATACTGTGTTCTCTCAGTGTACTCGTGGCGCCCCTGCTTTTTATTGGGGAATGTTGCATCTCCTGCCGAGTCTTTTGCTTTGATAGGGAGTGATTTTTGTGTGCAAGTTTGGTACTAATCCCTCTAGGATTTTCCAAGTGTATATTATCATTTATCTCTCTCACCTGCGTTCTATGGAATACAAATCAATGGACTTCAACCGTTCCCAGTAATTTAGGTGCCTTATCGTACTTATGTGTGCCGTGAAAGGTCTTTGTACACTCTCCAGGTCAGCAATTTCGCAATTTCACCTGCCTTGAAGGGGGCAGTTAGTGTACAGCAGAATTACAGCCTAGAGAGAACAAGTGATTTGAATTGAATCATCATGGGCTTGGCGTCCCTAGTTTTAAAGGTTCTCATTATCCATCCTATCATTTTCCTAGCAAATGCGGTACATTGGTGTGGTCTTTGAATGCTAGATCCTCTGACATTATCATTCCCAAGTCCTTCACATTACTTTTTCGCTCTATTGTATGGTTAGAATTTGTTGTATACCCTGATTATTATTATTATAATCAAATAGAAGCGCTAAACCACAGGGGTTATACAGCGCTGCAGGTTATTGTAGGATGCAGGGAGAATGGGTTGTAAGAGGGAGATGGACGATTAGTAGGGTATGGAGTGCAAGATGACGGTGGATAGTGCAGGGATAGAGGGTAGCAAGAGATCGAGGTAGAAGGGACTGAGGGTGGTGCTAGAGGTATAATCTTCAGAGTTTGTGTAGTAAGTCACTTTCTGTCAAAAAGTCAATGAAAGAGTCAGGATTAAAGGAGGGTCCATCTGCAAGAAGGGAAGGTAAAGACAGGGCCGCAGAGCGAAGACGTCGTTGGAGGTAAATTCTGCGTGCTCGTTGATAGAGTGGGCAGTCCAACAGGATATGTCGAACAGACACTGGAACCTGACAATGCTCACAGAGAGAGGCAGGGAGCCTCTCCATGAGATACCCGTGAGTAAGACGAGTGTGGCCGATGCGAAGACGGGAGAGTGTAGTCTCCCAACCTCGACATTGGTGACAAGAAGAGGCCAGAAACCTATAACCGGTTTAATAGAATGAAGTTTGTTATTCAGCAGGTCAGACCAGCGTTGTTGCCAACGGGTGCGAAGGTGGGTAGCAATGACCGCAAAATACTCCGTGAAAGGAACACCTCTATATGAAACTGGAAGGTCATGTACTGCTGACCGCGCAGCAGTGTCTGCCTGTTCATTACCCTGTACGTCAACATGACCAGGGACCCAACAAAAGACAATATCTTTATGCTTGCTAAAGATACGGCGTAACCAAAGGTGGATACGAAGAACTAGGGGGTGAGGTGTATCAATTTTACGGATAGCCTGTAAAGCACTAAGGGAGTCTGAAACGACCACAAATGGTGATACAGGCATAGATGCAATACGGATAAGTGCCACAAGAATGGCATACAATTCAGCCGTAAATATGCTAGCCGAGGGTAATAGATGCCCTCGTACGACGCTGTCCGGAAACACTGCTGCGAATCCGACGCCGTCAGATGACTTTGAACCATCGGTGTATACTGCGATGGCATGGGAATGAGAACGGAAATGGTCTAGAAAGAAAGAGCGAGAAGCCGCCGTAGGCAGTTGGGCTTTCGCGCAAGGTAGAGGAATAGAACAGACACGGACAGCAGGAACTTCCCAAGGGGGTAGAGGAACTGGTGAAGCCACATGAACATATAAAGGCGGAAGCTGAGGGGAAGACAAGATTGAATGCATACGAAGAGAAAAAGGACGAAGTAAACAGGGGCGACAAACAAATAACGAGCGTCTACTAACATCTGTGACAATCCTATACATGGAAGTATTGCGGAGGTTATGAGAGCGAACATAATAGCGAATGCAATGTGCATCACGACGATCGGACAAGGATGGAATGTTCGCTTCTACATAGAGGCTCTCAACTGGGGAAGAACGAAAACCACCAAGGCATAAGCGTAATCCTTGGTGATGGATGGGATTAAGGCTGGAAAGAGTGGCAGGAGAGGCTGCCGAATATATCTGGTCACCATAATCGAGTTTCGATAGAATTAGGGCCGAATGTAGGCGAAGGAGAGTTCTACGATCAGCCCCCCATGAAAGATGTGCGAGGGTTTTAAGGAGGTTCAGCCGGCTATGACAAGTCGCCTTCAGAGAGGTAATGTGAGTTTTCCAGGACAATCTGCGGTCAAACAGGAGGCCGAGAAACCTGACTGTATCACGTTCTGGGATACGTGAGCCGTATAGGTACAATGGATGATCAGAGACCACTGAACGTCTAGTGAACGTAATTTGATGAGTTTTGCCACTAGAAAATTTAAACCCGTGAGTGGTAGCCCAATCCGAAACCCTGTTGATGGCATGCTGGAGGGAAACTGCAATGAGGTGACAGTCAGCACCTGCACAAGCTATAGCAAAGTCATCCACATAGAGCGATGACCAAATATTGGATGGAAGAACAGATGCCAGATTATTTATAGCAAGCAGAAAAAGGGTTGTGCTCAGAACACATCCCTGGGGGACACCTTCAGCTTGGACAAATTCTGGGGAGAGTTCATTACTAACCCGGACCCGGAAATGTCTGTCAGTTAAGAAAGCCTTAAGAAAGAATGGTAGGTTGCCTCGGAGGCCTAAGGAGTGGGCCTGGGCCAAGATATTATACCTCCAAGTTGTATCATAAGCCTTCTCAAGGTCGAAAAAGATAGCGATAACCGAATGGTTATTCGCAAAGGCATTACGAATAGTATACGTATCCAAGCGCAGCAAGGGGTCAATGGCAGAACGGCCCTTACGGAAGCCATACTGACTAGGGGAGAGACTATTGCGAGTCTCTAAATACCACATCAAACGTCTATTAACTAGACGTTCCATCATCTTGCAAACTGCACTGGTAAGAGCGATGGGATGGTAGTGAGAGGGATCACGTACTGTAGCACCTGGTTTTCGAAAAGGGAGAACAATAGCAGACTTCCACAGCTGGGGAATAACTCCTTGCGACCATATAAGATTAAAGAGTCGTAAGAGGACAGCAAGAGCAGACTGATGTAAATGCTGTAGCATACGAATATGTATGCCGTCTGGCCCAGCTACCGATGATCGGCAAGCAGAGAGTGTTGCCTCCAGTTCTTGAAGGGTAAAAGGCACATTATAGGATTCTTCTCTAAGAGAAGAAAAATCTAAGGGCTTTAACTCGCTGGCAGACTTAAAAGAAAGGAACGAGTGGCATAGATGGAGCCCCTGAGAAATGCGGACGAGATGGTTACCAATTTCAGTGGCAACGGCAAGAGGGTGTGCTATATCGACACCAGCAACCTGAAGAACAGGAGCCGGGTCGGGGGAGAATTTACCACTTAATTTCCGCACTTTCTTCCAGACTGCACTCATCGAGGAAGCCGAAGTGACAGTAGAAACGTAATCTCGCCAGCAAGTGCGTTTAGCATCACGTATGACACGGCGAGCAATAGCTCTCTTCTGCTTGAAATCAAGGAGTCTCTCTGTGGTTCTGTTATACCGATACCTGCCCCATACAGCACGTTTCAAACGCACTGCCCGAGCACAAGCAGGAGACCACCAAGGCACGCACTTCTGAGGATGCTTGCCCGAGGTTTGGGGAATAGAATGTGAAGCCGCTGTGAAGATGGAGGACGAAAAGAGATGTAAAACCTAATCAATGGAGAACGAGGTAGGAACCTCATGAAAGGCAGTAAGATGTGCGTAAAGGTCCCATTTCGCCCGGTCAAATTGCCAGCGTGGGCAATGAGGAGGTGGAGAAAACAGAGGGGACTTAAGGATGATTGGGAAATGATCGCTGTCATGTAAGTCCGGGAGGACAGACCAGGTGAAGTCAAGGACAGTAGATGAAGAGCAGATGGAAAGATCGATGCAGGAGAAAGAATGAGTTCGGGGATCAAAATGGGTAGGAGTACCCGTATTTAAAACATGGAGGGGAAGAGAAGCAAGAAATGCCTCCAACTGAATGCCACGGGAGTCAAAGTGCGATCCTCCCCAGAGAAAATGGTGTGCGTTAAAATCGCCAAGTAATAGAAGGGGTGGCGGTAAGGAAGAAACCAGAAAATCAACATCTGGGATAGACATTGTCCACGAAGGGGAGAGATATAAAGAACAGAGTGTATACCACTTATTCAAGTGGATACGGGCTGCGGTGTAATGTAAGGAAGAAGGAACATAGAGCTGACGGTATGGAACACCAGTGCGTATAAGAGCACTTTCGTTAAAGGTTCCATCGGAAAAAGGATCCGATGAATATAACAAATCATAGCCTGAAAAGGGCCTGATAACAGTGGATTGTAATTTGGGTTCTTGCAAACAGACCGCAACAGGGGAAAACAGAGAGCAACACCTGAAGCTCACCCCGGTTACCCCTGAGGCCTCGGATATTCCACTGTAAATAAGCCATGATTTATGGAGAGAAAGATATAAGTGGAAGTGAGAGGAATCTATGGACTAGGGTTAGAAAAGTCCACGTGTGGAGGTAGCGGAAGACCTGTAATCAGAGGAGGACGTTGTGAAGGTAGGGGGGGTTGAGACGAAGGAGAGAGATGAGGAACCTCAGGTGGAGTAGTGTCCATCATCGGTCCAGAAATATATTCTGCAATAGCTTCCAGTGTTTCGGAAGTCAACGATGCAGAATGTGGGACTACATTAGAAATGGAAGAAGAGTGAGCAACGATCGGGGAGTCTATAGACTGTACTAAAGTAGAGGGCGAGGAGATAGAAGAGGAAACTGTCGAAGGGTCTTGGGAGGGGACAGGGGATGAAGGTAGTGTATGAGGAGGAGGATGAACCTCCACACATGTTATAGAACTAGGCATAGGCGAAGAACCTGGCAGTAGGGATTTTTTGCCAGGCTTATGAGAAGGGGGGCGCTGAGGTTTAGGTGAGGGACGAGGACGTGTAGACTCAGAAGTGTGCGAGTGAGTAGAGGAAGGAGTGTGGACAGTATGGGAAGCCGAGGTAGGGACCTCGGAGCCAAGAATATCAAAAGGATTCGAGACAGGGGTGATTGAGGATGAGGCGACCACAGAGGAAGCCGTGTAAGTTGGGGCCCCAGAAGCGGGGCGACGTTTAGCAATTCGAGAATAGGGAATGCGGGGAAGTCTCCCTTGAAGGCGTAGATGAGAGACGGCCATAGCATATGAGAAGCCTTCCGCCTCTTTGAGATAACGGATTTCCCGCTCATTCAGGTAAACCTGACAACGGCGAGAATACGACGGATGTGCCTCATGACAGGCAAGGCAAGAGGGAGGTAGAATACAAGAACTGGCATGGTCGTCAGCACCGCAGACTGGGCATTCGGCCATGGACCTGCAATATTTCGCTGGATAACCAAAACGCCAGCAGTTTCTACACTGTTGCGGTGTAGGGGTCACCTTTCGGACTTGCAAACGTTGACCTGCAATGTAAACCGAAGGTGGTAGTTCACGGCAGTCAAATGTTAAACGAGCTATATTGCAAGGATAACGTCTTCGCTTATTGGCGGGGAGGACAAAAGTGTCAACTTTAAGGATAGGGAGTTCTTGGAGCTCAAGCTGCTCGAAAATGTCATCACCACATGTCTGGAAATTCCGTTGGACAATGGTGTCGGGCAAAATGACAGAACCACAACAAGAATTGAGGGAATGGTGCTTGTCAATAGTAACAGGAGCAGAATCTATGGTTGTAAGAAGAGAAAGATCGCGAGCTTGGCCAGCATTCTGGACCGTGATGATGCGAGTGCCGCTCTTGAGAGCGTGAAATGAGATGTCTTTACCAACATGGCATAGCAGAGCTTTACCAATACTATGGTCTGAAAGATAGGTATTAGGAGAAGTCGGTCGCAGAGAAAAAACTTCGTCCATTGAGTAGTTTGAAACAGAGAGTTTAAGGGGAGTGCATGACGAGCTGGTCGTTTTATCGATGAACGAGAAGGGAGAGTCGAATCATCATGTGTGGGTCTTGGTCGTTTGGTTGTGGGACCGGGGGTGGTCCGATGGGAGACGGGCGAGCGATTCGAAAATTGCCGCACCGTCGAGGGAGAAGCCGGAATCAAGGTCAGAGAAGAGCGAAGGTCAGACGTATCGAAAGGGCCAGTCGGGTCCCTGGTACCTGAAGCAGGTGACGAACCAGCACCAGCAAGAGGTACAGGGCATGAGAGGTGTCCAAAGAGTCATCCGTTAACGAGGCAGTGTCAGTACTGGGTGCGGTATCAGGAAGGGGCCCGGGGGTAGTGGGTTCATGGATTGGGTCAGCCATGGTTAGGTTACTTCTTTCTTTTTATTTTTAAGAAAAAAAAAGAAAAGAAAAGAAAATAAAAATAAAAAAAAGAATAAAAAAAAGGGGGGAACGTGGAGGAATAGCTCCTAGGAGGAATGAAAGGGAGCGTAAATCCCCCTCCGTGCCCACGAGGACATCAACACCGCAAGTGGTGCAGATGCAGCATGGAACCCGTGCCATACCCTACCCTTCATGCCAGTAAACCAGCAATCCGGGATAGCAACCTCACATCCACCGAGCCATCTCGGCAGACAAAAGAGAGGGCGGCCGGATATCCGCCACAAAGCATACCGCTTTCGGCCACCACCCCCGGAATCCGAAAGGTGGCCTCCAGAGATACACCCGTCGCCCGAAAGATACCCAAGGCCACCCCCCGGGTGACCGGAGAGGGATCGGGACATCCCCAGGCGATCCAGATTCCACGGCAAACTACACCACCGCCAAGGACCTCAACGGAATGGGATGGACCACGATACCCTTCCCCCTACCTAGGAACTAGAATGCCTGAGGAGAGAAGCTCCCAGGGTAAAACTGGGAAGGAAATAAGAGAGGGATGAGGAGGAGGAGGAGGAAAGGGAAAAGGGAGGATGGGGAAGATGGGAAAAAGGGAGGGGGGATTGGGGGGTAATTAGGTTCGGTCTGATTAAGAAGACCAAGAGGTCTAATTCCTCAGACCAATAGCCTCTTTACCGCGACAAGGAGCCCCCCTTAAAGAGGTGTATACCCTGATACAATTTTAATTTCCTCAGGTTATGTCCGCTTGGAGTCTTGCGGTGTCTTCGATATAGGACTGCCATGGAAATTCGGGTGTTATCCGCAAAGGAAGACACGGAGCTATAGCTTACATCTCTGTCTTTGTCAGATATGAGGAATAGGAATAGGATGGGAGCGAGTACTGTGCATTGTGGAACAGAGCTTTTCACCGTAGCTGCCTCAGACTTTATTCTGTTTACTATTACTCTGTGTTCTATTTGTCAGGAAGTTATAGATCCATTATCAACTTTTCCTGTTATTCCTTTATCACACATTTTGTGCGCTATTACACCGTGGTCACACTTGTCGAAGGCTTTTGTAAAGTCTGTGTATACTACATCTGCATTTTATTTATCCTCTATAGCATCCAGGACCTTGTCATAGTGGTCCAGTAACTGGGACAGACATGAGCGACCTGCTCTAAATCCGCGTTTCCCTGAGTTGTGTAATTGGTGGGTATATAGGTGGTTGGCGATCTTGCTTCTTAGAACCCTTTCAAAGATTTTTATGCTATGGGATGTTAGTGCTATAGGTCTGTAGTTCTTTGAAATTGCGTTACTGCCACCTTTGTAGAGTGGAACTATGTTATTTTTAGGGAGTGTGGGTTGATCCCTGTGTCCATGCTTCCTCTCCATAGAATGCTGAAGGCACGTGACAAGGTCTTCTTTGCTGTTCTTGATGAACACGGAGTTTCATGAGTCTGGGCCTGGGGCAGAGTGCATGGGTACGTCATTTATTGCCTTTTCAAAGTTTTGTGGTGTTAGGTTAATATCAGAGATTTTTGAGATGACCAAATTTTTGGTCTCTTTCATAAATAATTCATTTAGATTGTCGACCCTTAGTTTGGGTAACGGACTTTCTTGGTTGTCATCTGTGTATGTTCCATCTCGCCTAAGCAGGGGCCCAATATTGGATGCTGTTTTTCCCTTAGATTTGGCATGAGAAAAAGAATTTTGTTTTCAATTTCCTTTATGGCTTTTAGTTCTTCCTGCGATTCTTGTCTCCTGTAATATTCCTTCAGCTTAAGTTCGATATTTGCTATTTCACTGACCAGTGCCTCCTTTAGTATTTCAGGTATATTAGCCCCTCTCAGCAGCTCTGATTCTTCGCCTTCGTCTATATACGGAGCGTCTCTCTCTTTCTAGTTTACATCTTCTCTTTCTTTTTTCTTAATGCAATGTGCCTTGAGCAGATTTCAAGAGCCACAGCGTTTATTTTTTCTAGGCAAAGGTTCGGATCCGTGTTGCATATATCTTCCCAGCTTGTTTCATTTAGGACATGGTTGACTTGTTCCCATTGTATGTTTTTGTTATTGAAATACAAGGCACCTTCATGACTGATCACATTTTGCTGGTCAGTAGCCCTGTGCAAACATGTCAACCTCTATTATGTTGTGATCTGATTGTACTGTCTTTGATACTGTTATATTACGTATCAGATCGTCGTTGTTAGTGAAGATGAGGTCCAGCGTATTTTCTAATCTTGTAGGCTCTAATATTTGCTGGTTTAATTAAAGTGAATTTGGTGCAGAGATTTAATAGCTCGTGTGTGTGTGTGTGTGTGTGTGTGTGTGTGTGTGTGTGTGTGTGTGTGTGTGTGTGTGTGTGTGTGTGTGTGTGTGTGTGTGTGAATTTTCTTCTGAGCTGCCTCCTGGGGTGATCTCTGCTAAATTATTATTTGCTACACTCCTCCATTTTAGGTGTATGAAGTTGAAATCTCCCAGAAGCAAGATGTTTGGGACAGGAGTTGGGAGATTTTCCAGACAGTGGTCAATTTTCAAAAGCTGTTCCTTGATTTGCTGGGAAGTTGCATCCGGAGGCTTGTATACAACCACAGTGACAAGGTTTTGGTTTTCAGTCTTTACTACCAAGACTTCAACTACATCATTTGAGGTGTTTAGTAGTTCATAGCAAATGAGCGACTCTGTGACGTACAGGCCAACCCTCCTTGTTGTCTGTTTAGTCTGTCGCATCTGAATAGGTTATAACCTGGGGTCCATATTTCGTTGTCAAAATGATCCTTTACGTGGGTCTCTGTGAAAGCTGTAAACATTGCAGCCGTTTGTTGACGGATTTAGACTCTGTATGTTTGCAAAGACAAATGTTATATTGATGGAATTTAGGAGGGTTTTATTTGCTGGCTCTAATATCCACTCTTAAACATTTCCATCATTTCCTCATGCTTAACTCAGATGAATGGACTTTATTAACATTCATGGACTCAAACAATGTGTATTCGCTATGGTACCACTTAAATGAAAAACAAGAATTTTATCATATAAAATGTATCATTGGATGGATCATGCCTGCAACATGCATGATCTACGGTTCCAGTTCGCCCATTCTTCCGTGTCTTTCACTAATAAGTAATTTTTAATCTATAAAGATCATTCGTAATAATCTTATAACGTAAAATTACATTTTAAATTGTAAAAAAAGATTCATTTGAATCCTATTCACCTTGAACACATAGTTAATAAAATTTATTTCTTCAAGTTCTAAGCACAGAAATTAATCCAACAAGACTGAGCATCACTCACAGTGGTATTAGGATTCGTTAACGTGTCCCAGACGGCGTAGCCCAGGTCCAGAGACATGATAAACAGAATCACAATCAGTTGAACCCATGGTAGCTCCATTTCTGACCAGTTCTGTCAAGAGAGTTAGTTTAACGAACAAATACGAGCTACATTTTCTCGTCAGAGATATTCTCGGTACATACAGTTCTCTTATTTTTTACATAGGTTTCTAATTCTCTAAATATGAATAACCTATCTTTTTTACTAGTGATGTATTCACATTAACTTGTCATTTTAGGAAGCATTCCTATTCCTTCTTTCCGGTAGTTAATGAATAACAATGCTCTTTAACCATCTCCAGAAAGTTACCAACGGTAATATGCTTTCATTAACAAAATTACGATATAGAGTAACTAGCTTTAAATGGCTGTTTATCAGCACTGAGTTTTTGTGTCAACCAGAACATGAATGGTTACATAACCTAAGCTCTCACACTTTAGTTGAAGGTGAGTTACAACATCCAGTGGGACCTGGCCATCAAGAGGGTGATAAGCATCTATCAGAGATCGTGTCGACAAAGGTGACCATCAGAAGGTTGTCAAGTATCCACCAGGATCCTGACGACACAACTGACCATACGTCCATAAGAAAGGAGGAATACTGCAGCAGGTGTATTGGCCCATACAGTATTGTGCAAATTAATTGGGACAGCAGTAAATTTTGCGATTATCTCATAATTTGTTTTACTCTCGGCTTAATTAATGTAGTTTGGGTTCTTTTCTTTTCAGAAGAGTTTGCTACCGACTTCTGGCAACCATCCAGCTGTGATGTTACCCTATGATTCTCGTCAGTGCTACAACAGCTGTTGTTCTGCAAGGCTATTCCTGCAAGTGTGCTCCGTGAGTGAATATGGGTTTAAATTCTTCCCTTCAATTCATGATTACTACTGAAATTTATGAAGTTTGTTACACCTATGAAGCATGCAAATATTGTAGATTTTAGAAAACATTATGATTTGAGTATCAGACAGATTGTCAAAAATTAGAGCCAAACAAAGTAAACTGCTGGTCGGATTCTGAAGAGAGCTGACGACACTGGTGACTGTGGAGCGCTGCATCGAGGAAGATGTGGAAAAAACTCTAGACAACACCTCAAGATGACATGGTTAACATAAGAAATAGTGTGAAAGATCCCAAGAAAACTAGCAAAGATCTACAGAGATTTGGCTTCAGCTGGAGTAAATGTTGATTCTTCAACTGTTCAACGAAGGCTCCTTGAAGATGGCAGAACTGCCAGAAAGCCGGTAAAGAAGCAATTACTAACTGCTGCTATGAAGAAAAAACAGCTGCGGTGGGAACTCGATCGTAAGAGATTTACAACACATGAATGGAGAAAAGTTATATTTTCAGATGTGGCACATTTTGAAGCACATGGATACAGATCAGTGGTAGTGAGACGTAACAAAGGCGAACTTCTTCGGAAAGGACACATTCAACAAGCGCCAAAACAGGACTGATCAACTGTGTAGAAGCTTAATGATGCTGTGATTAGGACCTGGTACCGCGACGAAGAACTAGCCAACATGTGTTCAACACTGGTGGATTCTATGCCAAAGCGTGTAGCAATGCTTATAAAAGCAAATAATAGTCATATTTAGTATCAAGTCAGTTATCTGTCATATCATTGCCGTGTATTTTTCAAATAAACATTATTTTCCAGAAAAATGTCTTATTTCATCACTGTCCCAATTAATATGCACACTTTTGTACTAGACAGGTCCTCAAACCCAAACCACTGCAACAATATTTGCCAAACCCATTTTCAACGGTACCAGGATGCTGACGACACAACTGACCATCAAGAGGTTCCCGAGATGAGCGTATTCCACGGCGTAGACACCCCCGGAGGCCCCAACCAAGAAGAATGATGGAGTGTAAAGGGAGTGGGCGAGCGAGCCAGCTGTTACACCTGTCAGGTATATGACGACCACACGCCAAGTGTGCACCATCTCCAGCAGTACCCCCAGTAACATCTGTACCAGCAGGTTGTTCACCAGGTGCACCCACCTGTGCAGGTACATAAACATAATTACAATAGGTAACATTACCTACAGTTGTGAATGAGATCAGCCTAATAAACTAATGTACTGTAGATGTAGGTGTACCGTGTAGGTGTAACATAAGCACGATGGGTATAGCATTTGTATACCATGGGAGTAGCCTGTGTGATGTAGCATACGTAACATGAGTGTAGTATGTGTATAGTAGGCGCAAATCGCTGGAATAGCATTGTAACGCAGCAGTAGCATGTATACCGTGGGTAAGCTAAGTGTACATTTGGAGCTCCATAAATGAAATATGAATACTATGGGTGTAAAATATGTACAGTGGGATCATCGTAAGTGTAGCGTGTGTACTGTGGGCATACCTTTAGTGTAGCATGCGTACCGTGGGTATACCGTAAGTGTAGCATGTGTATTGTGGGGTATACCTTTAGTGTAGCATGCGTACTGTGGGGTATACCTTTAGTGTAGCATGCGTACTGTGGGTATACCTTTAGTGTAGCATATGTACCGTGGGTATACCTTTAGTGTAGCACATTTACCGTAGGTATACCTTTAGTATAGCATGTGTACTGTGGGTATACCTTTAGTGTAGCACATTTACCATGGGTATACCTTTAGTGTAGCACATTTACCGTGGGTATACCTTTAGTGTAGCACATTTACCGTGGGTATACCTTTAGTGTAGCATGTGTATTGTGGGGTATACCTTTAGTGTAGCATGCGTATTGTGGGTATAATTTTAGTGTAGCATATGTACCGTGAGTATACCTTTAGTGTACAATGTGCACCCTGGATATACATTTAGTATAGCATGTGTACCGTGGGTTTAGTGTAACATATTTACCGTGGGTGTATCATTAGTGCAACATGCGTATTTAGGTATACTTAGTGTATACTGGATATATCACATACATTAGATCAATCTTGTACGTTAATTAACATTATGTGACTCTTTGCTACAACTTCGACGTGCCGTTGCTGTATTGCCTCTGATTTACCTTTGATGAGACATCAGTGACGTACCGCACGCGTAGCAAACACGTACCCTGAATGTATGAGAGCGTATGAGATGTAGCGCCAGGCTTCGTACCGTCTTTGTGGGTTGAACACCAGTGGAGAGTAGGTGGGGCAGGGCCCGTTACCCTCTATGGGCTCCTGCATGTCCACCACGTAGATAATGAAGGTAATGATCTGAGGGGAGGAGAGGTACAAACTGTTATTCATTTATACAAACGTTAAAATAAAATCATAGTCTTGCAGTGGTAGTTAATTATGAAGATTTAATCTAAGATTTCCCTAAAAATTCAAGGTATGTATATATGTTTGTATATCCAGAGAGGAAAAAAAGGGAAGAGGGAGGTGGAAAATGAAAGGAAATTTAGAGTAAAGACAGAGGATTTAGGAGAGAGGAGAGGGGTAAATAGTATATATGTGATGTAAATATTTAAGCAAACCGACGAGGAGTTTGAGGTAATTAGTCCCTGAGCCTGGAGTCGATGAGTTCTGTCCATCAGTGTTAGAGAAGAGTACAGCATATACTGTACTGTAGTAGGTTCACCGGTATAATCGCCCGGCCGGGGCCTTTTCCAAGTGGTGGCCGGCCTTGACTCCCTGTCGAGGGAATGTCTCAGACCAATGTCTGCCATGGGAGGAGGTACTAGTACCTCCTCGTCTTCTAGGACTAGCTGACCCCAGGCCTAGCCCCATTCCCCACCCCCACGGAGCTCGAAGGGAGAAGCTAGGCACTTTGTGCTGCCACAAACCCCGCCCACACTGGGCTCGAAGGGTGTGGCAGCTACACAGCACCAGACGATGTCAGGAGGTGCAAAAGCAGCAAGCACTACAGGATCCTTTTCGAGCCACAACTCAGCTTTGGGCCGAGGCCCAAGCGCTGCGGAGGCTCAAAAATGTCTCTTGTTGTGAGTGTTGCTGCTGCTGTACTTCACTTGTCCGTTGCTGTCTCCAGCATATGCTTGGAGAAGTGGCTTATATACTGCAGTCAGGTGAGCTGAAGCAAAAGGCGGAGTCACCATTGGATAATCCACTAGTGTAAATAGGTCATGCCTGAAGGTTAGGTAGTATAGAAGCCACTTCTCTGAGCATGTACTGAACTCTTCTCAAGACTGATGGATCGAGCATATCGACTCCAGGGTGAGGGACTGAATTACTTCAAAGTCCTCCTCATTTTCCACCATTCTTCTCTTTATTTGACTGAAGAAGCCACTGGCTTGGTGTGGCTGGAAACGAGTTGGAGCAGCCAAGCATGGGCCAGTAGGCCTTTCGCATTGTTCCTCTACTTTTATGTTTGTGTATTCATGCGAAGGATAGTAATAAAAAAAATATGAGAAATGAAGAAACATGGGAAAAGATAGATAATGGGGAAGAGATAAATACTCAACCTCAGCTATAGTGATGAGCAACATGAAGAGAGGCGGGGGCCAGCAGGAGTACTCTTCAATGTATCGTCTCTTCTCCAAAGTACGTTCACCTCTGGGAAGTACCCCCAGAACTCCCCGGCGCAGTACCGTGCTCCCACGGTATCCAGACGTCTTGATGCTTACCTGTGGAAAGAGGACATTCAAGGGCTGCTTCACCGACTGTGACGAGGTTGATGAGAGGTGGGTTGATGGGTGAGGGGTGAGCTGATTACTCCTCAATAGAGACCTCCCCAGGGAGGTCTCCCCAGGGAGGTCTTCCCAGGGAGGTCTCCCCAGGGAGGTCTCCCCAGAGAGGTCTCCCCAGAGAGGTCTCCCCAGGGAGGTCCCCCAGGGAGGTCTCCCCAAGGAGGTCTCCCCAGGGAGGACAACCCAGGGAGGTGAACCCATAGAGGTCAACCCAAGGTTGTCTCCCCAGGGAGGTTAACCAATGGAGGTCCCCCCTGGGAAGTCTTCCGTGGAAAGTGTCTTCGGGAAGGTCTTCCCTGTGGGGATGTCATTATCAAGAATTCATCACATTTCGTGATGATATAAATGAATTAGTGTGATAGCGAGTGAATAATGTCAATCGGTCGCTAAAATTAACCAAAGACATTCTGAACTGGCTAATATATATCAAACTAAACCTGCACTTTTTACTCCAAAATTTTTACTTACAAAACGCAGGAATTCCCCGTACTCGATGTAGCCGTCTTGATTGGCGTCTGCATCTGTCAGGATACTTTGGCACTTCTCAAGCAGCATGATGACTGCTTGGTTGGGGAGGTTGTCCGCCGCTTTGGTCGTCAGAAGCCACTCTCGCAGCCTCTGTGGACTAACCAGCTCACTCCTGTAGAAGCAGGAGTGAGGGAGTCGCGAGCGATCGTAATCGCTAGGCACGATCCAGTGCCACTGAAAGTCCACGGGAGATGGGGTGATGTGCACGTAGTTGACCAGATCTACCCACGTGTTGTAAACTGGCTGCAGTCACAGAGAACGAGTGAATTACTGTTATATACATTTATGCGCTCGTATTTACAAACTAAAAGACGTACAGAGCAAAGGGATGGGTAACATTGCGGCAGGTTTACCAGTGATATTATTCCGTACATTGAACATTTGCTCTTATACCATGTATTCCCATACTCACTTCTGTCTTCCCACCTCTCAACAGAGTCTATTCCTCCCTCTTCCATGCGTGAAATTTTCGACTCCATTGCGTCTATAATATTTAACATATCTTCAAAATGTTCTTTCTATTTTATACCTCTATGCCCTCCGTCTCCATTTAACATCACATTTCATCTTCCTTCAGTCCAAAAAGAGAGAGACAAACAAACAGACACTAACTGAAAAACTGGAGACGTATGATTAGTTAGTCTTACTGTTATGTACATGGCCAATATTGTCTAGTTTGTATTAATGGTTTTAAAAAACTACAAGTTGATACATAAGACACTTGTGCAACATTTGGGTATATTTATTCCGGATTTTTTTTTAAGCCAGTGGGTTCTTCAGTCCAATACAGACAAGAACGGTAGATGAGGAGTGTGAGGTAATCAGTCCCTCAGCCTGGAGTCTATGTGTTCAGGTTATAATTGACCAAAATTTTTAAAGAGGTGGACCGGTAAGCCAGCGGAAGGCCTCTTTCAGATGACCAAAATCTCCAACGGCGGGTCATCATCTGACTAAGACCCGCGTCAGGAAACACTTGTCCTGTTTCCTGACGAACCTTACCTAACCTAACCTTCCAACAATCTTGATAAAATTAGTGTATGCACGAAGGGGCTTATATACTACAGACAGGTGAGGTGAAGCCAGTGGATTTGTCCAATGGTGACTCCACCTCCTATTGCTTCTACTCACCTGACTGCTGCATATAAGCCACTTCTCCGAGTATATGCTGGACTTTCCTCAAGACTGAACGCATCGACTCCAGGCTCAGGGACTTATTACCTCAAACTCCTCCTCATCTTCCACCTTCTTTCTCAGGCGATATGTTTTCTCAACAAAGATTCCTAAATTTTTCACAACTGTCTCATTCTTTAACTTGTCAGTTTTCTAAATTATTTACATCACACAAAAATAAATTCACAGCATATATTATATACACTGAGACACACGCTTCCAGGTGAATATGTTCTTTAATATGTTGGCTGGTTACTTGGTCTTGATAGCCAGTCGACATACGACGGTCATTAATGCTGATATACACACCTCTTCCCTTGTACATGCATTGCATCTCTCAGTACTTACACTTCATGGGACATGTAAAATCGTCTAGAAGATACTCAAACAACTTGGTGAAAGCCGTTTATTATTTACTCTGAAGACTAAGATTACCGAAGTAATCTGTATATTAATATTTTTGTTTAACGTAATATTTTTTTTAGATTTTACAAAAGTACAGGGAGGAGCTGTTGTTGTCAATGCTTCTTACCTCCTCCTCGGGCGATGGGTTAAATTCCTGGACGTCGAGGGCCACCCTCGCGAGCACTCCTCGCTCCCATGAGTTCTCTTGCAATCGTTTGTTGTACTGAGGAGGGGAGAGCAATAATAATGCCACATTAACGCCCAACCTTATGGTCCTCTGTTTCATTTTTATTGAGTCTCGAGACGACATGGCTTATGAACTATCGATGCCTATCTATGTCTTTTTAAAACCAGACATACTCTCTCTCCTATTACCTCTGTAAACAACATAAACCAAAACCTTGCTAACTACTGTAAACATCCCTATTTACTCCCGTAGCCAGGCCCTGGGAAAGGCATGTCTGGCTGCGGCTGCTGGCCACCCGCTGGACAGGAGAAAATATTTTCAGCCATACAATAATATACTACAAGTGCCTCTCACTTGCCTTCTAGCCCCCTTGATCTTAAGTCCCCAGGCAACCTCATTTTCTCTCTCAACTCAATTTTCTTTATTTTTTAATATTTTTAAATTTATTTTATTTCTAGGCACACAAATTGCGTTTCCCGGTTAAATCAACCTGTTTAGGTTGGTAAACAAAATTTGAGTAATAAAAATAAAATCCTTTTAATATTAATTAAGCACTTGCTAAAATCCTAATACGTATCTACCATTATATTTAGTTTAAACAATCTATAATAAAAGTCTAATAATATAAATAACACTGTCTAATAATTACAGAGTAGTTATCCTCCTCATAAAATTTACTTATGTATTACTCTACATACACATACACTTATTATGTTGCGCCAAAGTGGATAGGCCACTTACCTTTATAACCCTAACCTCCCCCTCTCCCCCCCACCTATTTCCCAATTTCCATCCTTACCCATCCTTCTTCCTTCCCCATCTTACCGACGCTCTGGTCAATCAAGCTCAAGCTCAGAGTAGTTTTTAATTAAAATAGTTAGACTGTTGGGTTTAGTCCTGACTCTTTCTCTTCTACTTCAGCTCTTCCTCTCACCGGCTATTCTTCGTCTGTCCCCGCTTCCCCCTCGCCCCTAGTGGGTCCTTACCTGAGAGTCTGAACTGAACTCATAGCCATAAAATAAAAGGCGCTATAATACTACACATCTAAAAGTATTTAAAAAAAAATAAAAAGCAATTAAAAAATATTGAAAAGTCAAGTTAAAATTATTTGTGTTGATTTATACTCGTAATATTTGTATTTGGCACACCATCTCTCATCAACTGAGATGAATATCCCTCAGTATATATACTCTGAGAGTTTACTCTATTCCGAATTTTAGGGATTAAAATATTCTTGACCTAGTAGGGAACAGATTCTGTAAATCTTCAAGTCAGGTAAACGCAAAATAACGAAATTTCACGAAAAATCCACATAGATATTGAGAATGTATTGACGCTCGAAAAGAAAACGGGGAGCTATACTGAAGACAGGGTTAGTAGATATAAAACAATAGGAAGGTCTTTTTTATTTCCATGTTCGTAAATTATAGTAATCGTACTGGATGAGTGGGTAAGAATGATTA
Source organism: Cherax destructor (assembly GCA_009830355.1). Taxonomy (NCBI): domain Eukaryota; kingdom Metazoa; phylum Arthropoda; class Malacostraca; order Decapoda; family Parastacidae; genus Cherax; species Cherax destructor. The sequence goes on along the minus strand of WNWK01018640.1, from coordinate 12,681 downwards.
GGTGGGCTGGTAACTGGATGGGTGAGTTGGTAGATAGTTGTATAGGTAAACTGATAACAAGGCTAAATAAAGTAGGGTTTGTGAGTGAAAGGACGCTTTGGTGGGTGAGTGGATGATGGATGGGATGGTCGATAGGTGGGTGGATAAACGCGTGAAGGGAGAGTCAACAGATGACTGAACGAATGATCGAACTGGTTGGTGGGTGTCTAACTAAACAAATATCAGTGGTAAAACATACCAATAAGTATATGAATACGACAAAGAATGCAGTTTAGGGTATTGTCCGAGAAGAACGTCTTCTCGGTAAACTGCCATAAATTGCATGTTGTATCGTGTTCACAGATTAACTAAATAGATATAAACAAGTAATGTCCACAGACATGGATGGTTAAGTAAGTTTAAAATGTATCAAGTACATAACGGTCATTCATCAACCTAACCTAGACTAGTATTTGTAGAGAAATCAGCTTAAATCTATGTAGCAAAGTTTAAGTACTACATGATTTTGGAGGAAGTTTGCAACTATTTACCGATGTCTCCTAACAAAAGAGGTAACACTGGAAAACGTACGAAGTCTCTAAATTCAGCATACGTGACGTAACCCTTCTGCTGAGTGTCTGCCTTCCTTAGCAAACTGAGGGCTTGTGGGATTGCCTGAGCATTGTTTACGGTCTTGGTGACGCGCTCCTCGAAGCTTGATAAGTTGATGCTTCCCCGACCTTCCTCCAGACGGTACCACACGTCCTTCCATTGCAGGTCATCCTGGCTTCGAGCGGCGGGCGTGGAGAATATCTGGAATCAAAGACGTAGGCGTGAGTACGGAAGGAAGACGTAGATGTGGGCGTGTTTTGTGTGTGGCAGGGAAGAGATACAACCACATGTAGAAAGTATGGAAGCTAGGGGTGAGGAGAGACCAAATAAAGGGGGACGAGAAACAAAAGCAACGTCAACAAAAATATTATCATTATAATTACTATTATTAAAGCAGATACGTTGGTTACAAATATTTCTTACATGGAAAAATTCGTATTTATGAAAGTCATTGTGCAGTGGGAGTGAGAAAGTTAACTGAGAAAATTGAAAGGGAGCAGAACAAGGCAGGTAAAGGAAAGGGAAACAAACCAAGAGCGGGAGAAGAGTGAGAGGGACAAGTGCGAGAGGAAGAAGTGTGAGGGGGGAAAAGTATGAGGGGGACAAGTGTGGGGAAGAAGTGTGAGGGGTGAAGTATGAGGGGAAGAAGTATGAGGGGAAGAAGTGTGAGGAGAGAGAAGCGTGACAGGGAGAAGTATGAGAAGTGTGATGGGGAGGAGTGTGATGGGGAGGAGTGTGATGGGGGAGAAGACAAACAGCACAGAATAGTTGGAGTAAAATAGTTATTCTTCGTTATGTATAAATCTTCACTCGAACAACTGTATATAAGAAATAACTAAGACTAAAAGCACCGTAGAAAACTGACTTGAAGGATAATGAAACTCCAAACATTCCCTTGGAACAACCCATCCTCACACCCCTGCCACATCAGCGTATATATCTGAGCGTTACCTGGGTTTGCGAACACTATTTTTATTTGTAATAATAAATAATAATAATAATATAAATAAACTTTATTTCTACAAGTACAACTTGTACCATAGCGGACATCAGTTACATACTATATAGAAAGGCCCTTTTTATGCAGAGCATTTCTGGTAACTTAGGTTAATCTTGTCCCCTGGGATGCGATCCACACCAGTCGGCTAACACCCAGGTACCTACCTACTGCTAGGTGAAGATGGACAACAGGTGTCTCAAGGAAACAGGCTAATTGTTTTCACCCGTACCGGGAAGCGAACCACGGATACTCAGTATGTGAGCCGAGTGCGCTACCAAGCTACGGGAACATTTTTTCTATTTGCAGGAGACGTTCAAAAATGATGCTTTGAAACACAGTAATAATAATAATAATAATAATAATAATAATAATAATAATAATAATAATAATATAGAAAGCTCTTTGTTATGCAGAGCATTTCGGTAAAATTAGGTTAATTTTGTCCCCAGGATGCGACCCACACGAGTCGACTAAGAAAAAGAATAATGTAAAATGTGGGTAGTCTGAATGGGACAAGTGGATGAATATAAATCTCTATACTAACCATTTGTCGGTCTGGACGCAGCGGAATCTCCTCCCAGGGATGGTTCATCCTCACCAGCTATACCGCTCACTTCTGTGTAACCAGAGACTCTGAAGCACCACTCTGGCTTATCTTCATTGCTTACCAGAAATTTGCTGGCGTAAGCTAGTAAACATTATTTCACCCTGTAAGATAAAAAAAAAATAAGTTAAATGATTATCAGATAATGTAGTTTTTTTTCTAGATAAGTAGAAAACTTGTATGATTTCCGGTACCTGCTGCTGGTATTCTAAGCGAGTGCTCTCTACCAGTACCCACTTGAGCGGACAGAAGATTACTGTGATTCCTTTAAACGTAAATTTTTACATAACTTGACTTGAAAATAATTGGATACATAGGTTCCCTTGCTTAGACTATTCGTATTCTGCAGCAGATATCAGCAATACACCAGGGACAAGTCCAATTGTCTTCAAAAGAAAGCTGGATCATTACTTTGGCAAACTGCCGAAACACCCTATTCGATTCGATTCACACAGGACCCGGAATTCAAGAGCCCAGGACGGCGCGGCGAGAAGACGTCGGCGATTCCACTGAGACCCAAAATATTTTTTGGGTTATCTTGAGTTATCCAGAGTTGAGAGGAAATCTTGCTTGCTGTCACTTTGAGCCCCATCCCTTCAAGATGGTAAGGCAGTGACTAGTTTGCTTGTTCCCCCCTCTCCCCCATCACTCCCCCACTTCATCCTACCCCTCCATTACCCTAACCACTACACTGGCCTAACCACAAACACACTCCTTACACTTCTGTCATTCTTCCTTTCCTGTCTTCTTTCTCGGCAACTTCGCTTTTGGCGACTTAAAACAAGGCAAGGTGACCGACCATCCAGTAGCCCGTGCGGTATATTGAACTCTGGCTAATCATTGCCTTGGGCCCCGTCCCCCTCACTCCCTCGATGGTAGTTAGGGGCTGACCTTCATAAGTCAGCTGAAGTAGGAATGCAGGACACACAGGAAAGTTGTTTCTTTTCAGCATATTATCTGTGTCAGCTTTAATTTAGCTGGGCAACATGCCCAATATAAGAGTCAGACTTCAGGTCACTGATGGCCAGAAGTCTAAAAAGGACATTTTAGACTGTTGCACCTGAGGATATATTCATAACCCATTCTGGTGCAGTACTACTGCTCTCCTCGGAAGAGGAGTTACTCCATTTACTAAAGAGAGATGTTCTAGACAAACTCAACAATGAGGGAATCACCCCCATTTCCCCAAACAACTTCCAGGCCCAGCGCTCTGTTTATTGCACGCATCAACAGCTTCATGCATGAAAACTCTGCTGAACAACTCGTGGAGGAGATCAACCAAGCTAACTCCGCCTTCAAGGTCCTCAAGGCGTACAAGTTTGCCAAGAACTTGAACTACCAACAGGCGCTGAAATTAATTCTCGAGACACCTGAAGAAGCCAAGCTCATCTGTGACACAGGTTTGAAATGCTTCGGAACAAAATGCACACCTGACCAAGTTTCTATGGAAAGATTTGTCAACATCACTCAATGCTTCAAGTGCTATGGTTACGGCCATAACAAAAACAAATGCACCAGCGAAAAAAACCGTCTGTAGTATCTGCTCAGGAGAACATGTTAACAGGGATTGCACCAACAGGAGCAAACCTAATTCTGCTCTTTGCGGTGGGAAACACCATGCTGTCTTCCCCAGCTGCCCCACCAGGAAAACTATAGTCCAGAAAATTCTGGACGATAAGAAACTGGCAAATGCCAAGAAAACCACTACACAGTCACCTCCTATGCTGTCCCAAGAATCCTTCCCCAATCTACCGAGCTCTGGCAGGGCACCTATTGCCACCTCTACAAGCAACAATGTCTGGACCCCCCCCTTCCCATCCCCCCCACCCTAATCCCGGCAGGCAACAAGCCCAAATCTCCCCAGGGTCCATCCAGGAAGGTGTAATGAAGGGTCCTGTCATGTACATGTTGGCCAGAGACGCATCACGGGGAGATGACCAGTTCTGCTCTACCATCCTCAGCCATTATCATCCCTGACAACGTGCGCTCATTGTTGAGTGACCATCCCCTCCCCTCCCCTGAAGCGCCCACACTAACCAACCCCTAGCAGGGAAGTTACGACCCCTGCACTTGCACCAAACACTGTTGCACAACTCGCCGTCATAGAGGCTGACCCAAATGACCAATCAGGTTCCACTGCTGCTCTGAGTGAGGCAGCCGCTGGGCAACCAGCCCAACTCCCCAGTATATCCTTCCATGTAGAGAATCCAATATTTCTCATCCCCGAAGTGAACGGGATTGATGACCCAGATTGCCTAGGGAACGAAGCTTCCGACATGACCCTGGTGTCAGAAGACTAGTCTGATTCGTCAGTTGATGGTACCAATACCAGCAGTATTGAGGAGGACCACATATTCTGCTCCCAGAAAATCACTCAGGACCACCCCCGTCCCTCCCCATTCTCCAATGAATCCAGCAGGGAGAGCATACACACCAGGCAGCTATAACCTCAGTCACCAATTCTCTGTATGCAGCATCAACACTACACACAAAATAATGGGGATCAAGATTTTGCAAATCAACATCCAACACTTCAACAACCACTGCCTCCTTGAAGCAGAACTATGCAACCACAATCCGGACATTATCCTCCTAAACGAGACAGCAGTCAGACTAGACCAACATTTAAAACTGACTGGTTATTCTACACTCCAGAAATCCAGAGGGCCCTTCAGCGGAGCGGATGTCTTAGTGATAGAACTGTCAACCTCATATGGGCGGCTTGTAGTGGGAACAGGTTACTTTTCCCCCAGACAGCCGTACATAGAGTCTATTCCCTTACACCGGTTACTCAGTAGAAATGTCCCTACAGTCCTAGCAGGGGACTTTAATGCCCATCACCCTGCTCTCTCTAACTGTGGCATCACCCGACTGGTAGGTAACCAAAAGGGTAAACAACTATTCAATATTATGACAGCAAGAAATCTATCGTTCCAAGGCCCATTCTTTAAATAATATGTGGGCCCCCACCCAGGGACACCCGACGTAGTACTCACCAACAGGGACTGTTACGTATTCCGCTGCAGAGTCTCACCAGGTGGTAACGTCGGTTCAGACCACATTCCTGTCATAATAAACCTTCAATCTTCACCATTCCTCACAAACCCACCCACCCAACCTAAACCCAACCTAAAACCACTTACCTTTGACCCCAATAGGCGCAATAGGCGAGGCAATCAACTACCCCCACTGAAAGAATCACTGAGGCCACACAGTCATGCTGCGAACTAACAACTTCAAAGATCTACCAGCAGTACAAACCAACCAGGGAGATTAAGGACAACATGAATAATTACCAAACTGAGTGTAGTAGGCACTTCCACACGGGACAGCCCACACGGGACAGCCCACACGGGACAGCCCACACGGGACAGCCCACACGGGACAGCCCACACGGGCTGTACTGCAAAGAATGAGTAGAGAATTAATCACCCTAATCACCCAGCACAAAAGAGAAATATGGAAATATCTTTTTCTCCAGGATAACCAATACAAACACAATCCAGAACAGTTCTGGAGTAAGATCCGTAGGCTACTGGGGGCTAAACCCGCACAACACCTTACACACTCCTTCGCCGACGTAGACTGAGGAAATAACTACCCTTCTCGAGGATCCACAAGACCAAGCTAAGCTAATGGGTGAAATGTGGGAGAAATTCTCTCACACAATGATAGAAGAAGATTTAACAATACCCATTGCCAGTGGGTCAACCAATGGCGGGACGAAAACTGGGAATCCACCCAATACGTTTAATTGATACATCTTCCCTAGAAAACGAACACCCTCTCACTAGACCAATTACCCTCAGGGAGATGACCCAAGTCATCGGCCGAATGAGAAATAAGACCCCTGGCCTCTCATGCATAACAGCAAATCAATTAAAGTACCTACCCCGTAACTACAAGGTGTCTCTTTTATGATGTCTTGCCGTGTGGACACTTCTCAGTGGCATTTAAGACAGCAAGGATGATTTTCATCGCAAACCCCAATAAGAACAACCGGAAACCGGAGAACTACAGACCTATTTCCTTACTGGAAGTCACTGGCAAAGTCTTCAAAAAAAATAATTTCCAACAGACTGAACTATTACAAGGAATTCAACCACCTCTTCACCAAAAAGCAGTTTGGCTTCAGGATCCACCATGGAACACATGCTATAAATATCATCTTTAATGCGGTGGACAGCCTGAGGAAACAAGGCAACCTTACCCTAATTGCAACTATTGACATACACAAAGCCTTCGACAGCCTGTGGCATGACGGACTCGCATTCAAACTTGCTGACCTCCCGGACCACAACTGGACCTTTCTCAGGCTCATATACAACTTCTTAACAGGTGGAAGGTAGATTTATCCTCACCTTCAATGAAAGGTCAGCAGAATCTCTCACACCGGCAGCTGGAATACCACAGGGCTCGTGCCCCAGCCCCATACTCTTCAATATATATGTAAACGACCTTCCCCAGCCTGAATTCAATGAAACCATCATCATCCATTTTGCAGATGATGTTATCCATGTAGTATCCCCCCCCCCATATCAGGCATAAACAAGCATAGGAGAGTAATTGAGAAGATAAAACTACGAAGAACAACTAACTGGGAAAAAAATGGAGAATCACAACTAACCCAGATAAAGTACTTATCAGCACCATCGGCTGTTTTGCAACAACCATAGAAACAAAAGGGGGTATCTCCATCAAAGGTACATGTATTGCTATCAGAAACCCAAACAAGATCCTGGGTTCCGAGATCTACAGACTGCTCTACTCCACATATCACCTCTCCAAAAAGGAGAACCTAGCAAAAATCCGCCACAGTCAACTATTCAGATTCAAAGAAGCCCCCCCACATCAAGAACCACCTTTATAAGATAAGACCTATGCTGGAATACCCTTCCGTACCCATGTCACTAACAACTAAATCCAACATGTTACAGCTGCAAAGAGTCCAGTACAGAGCACTCCGCTTCATCAAGGTCACTAGGCGGAGAGACATAATCAGGATGGAAGACCTACACATCCAACAGATCGATGCAATAAATGTCAGGCTAGATAAACTAAAAATAAAAGAGACAACCATACGACATGCAGGAACTATTTACCAGACAGAGAAACCCCTCCCCAACCAACAAACACCACCGATTACATCATCAGCGCACACCCCACAGAACCAACAGGATGACCCTCCAACAGAGTTCGACGCTTCAGTCACAAGGAGAACTTCCCAAGACCAAGGATCCTGAGTGACCTCCCCGAAGAAATAGAAGAATGGATACCACCAGAACCATTCTATGTCCAACTTACTTCTATCAGACTACGCCTTACAACTAACCTTGTAACATCTGCAAACATCCTACGACAGGACACCACCTCAGAAGCTGCTCAGCCAACCAACTTCAGGTTAGCAGTCAATCTCCATCGAACCCCTGCAACTACCATCGACGATGATTCTCATCGGTTCCACTCTTTAATGATCCTTCCGCAGGTTCACCTACGGAAACCTTGTTACGACTTTTACTTCCTCTAAATTACCAAGTTTGGACATCTTTCCGTCAGCTCGAGGCGAGAACCCGTTGCACCGAGCGAGGCGCGCGGGGTAGAACGTCCAAGAGCGCCAGTCCGAAGGCCTCACTAAATCATTCAATCGGTAGTAGCGACGGGCGGTGTGTACAAAGGGCAGGGACGTAGTCAGCGCAAGCTGATGACTTGCACTTACTGGGAATTCCTCGTTGATGGGAAAAAATTGCAAGCCCCAATCCCTATCATGAAGGGGTTTGAACGGGTTACCCGCTCCTCTCGGAGAGGGAGAACACGCTGATCCCTTCAGTGTAGCGCGCGTGCGGCCCAGAACATCTAAGGGAATCACAGACCTGTTATTGCTCAATCTCGTGCGGCTAGACTTGCCACTTATCCCTCTAAGAAGAAGTTGCGAACTGGACACCAATTACTGGAGATCCGTCGACTAGTTAATAGGCTTGAGTCTCGTTCGTTATCGGAATTAACCAGACAAATCACTCCACCAACTAAGAACGGCCATGCACCACCACCCACCGAATCGAGAAAGAGCTCTCAATCTGTCAGAAGCCATACTCTTTGGCACGAAATATAAACTGAGAAGGGCAAATAATTTTAATATCCGGTGTAATAGGGAATCTGGGAATCACCTTTGACCCATGCATGTCAGGATAATTGATAGGGAACAGTGTAGTAAAGAAAGCGAATGCCAGACAAGTTTCTCTACAGACAAGAATAGTGTCTACCTACTGAGGCTTGCAGGACCCTATGTCTAGCCCTTATACAATGTCATATGGACTACGCTTGCTCTTCATGGTACTCTGCCTTGACAAAAAAAAAACTAAGATAAACTGCAAATCACCCAGAACAAAATGGTAAGATTCATCCTGGACCTGGGTCCAAGAGAACATGTAGGCCAGGATGAATTACAACAATTGGATATGCTGAATATTGATGACAGAGTAAAACAACTTAAGTTAAATCAAGTTTATAAAATTGCTCACAAACAGTGTCCAGAATATCTTGCTGCCAATTTTGTCAAGGCTGGGAACCAAAGCAGTCATAGTACTAGGGGGAGAGAACACAACTTTGTAGTACCCACACTCACTGGCCAGGTTTCAAACACCTTTTATTGTACAGCAATAAAGGAATGGAACAAACTGCCTGCACATGTAAAAGCCAGTCATAGTATGAGCCAGTTCAAGAAGAGAGATAAAAGGTACCTAATGTATGTAGCGACAGAAATGGAGGAGAACGATTTTATATTTTTTATCTAACATACATGTAAATGTAAATAACTCTTTTTACCGTATTCCTAGTATGTATATATCCTTTAAAGTATAATAACATCTATCTCCTACAATGTATAATATTAAGGTATTAAAAAGACCCCAATGGAAATAAGTCACTGTCTGACTTTTTGGGTTATCCTAGGTTCTCTACACATATGCTGCTATGTATGATAATCTATGTAACTGTATTTGTGTAAACCTGAATAAACTTACTTACTTTCTTACTAGTCTAGGATAGATGTGTCTAAGTGCATGAGATATCGAAGGTACCCCTTAAACGTGACCAGTGGTTTAAGTTTTCTCACACGCGTTAGTTAGTTCAGACTCTCAGGTAAGGACCCACTAGGGGCGAGGGGGAAGTGGGGACAGAAGAAGAATAGCCGGTGAGAGGAAGAGTTGAAGTAGAAGAGAAAGAGTCAGGACTAAACCCAACAGTCTAACTACTTCTCACACGCGTAAATATTGTAGGCAGTCACCTCCCGTTGAGATTATTTGTATGTAAGTGTTGGTGAAGCCCATACAGGTAGTCTCATAATTCCCCACAATAATACCTGTGTATTATTGTGGGGAACATATTATTGGGGAACGTATTATTGTGGGGAACATATTATTGTGTATACCTGAATAAACTTACTTACTTTCTTACTAGTCTAGGATAGATGTGTCTAAGTGCATGAGATATCGTAGGTACCCTTAAACGGGACCAGTGGTTTAAGTTTTCTCACACGCCTCGCGGGGGTAACTGCGGTAAATATTGTAGGCAGTCACCTCCAGTTGAGATTATTTGTATGTAAGTGTTGGTGAAGCCCATACAGGTAGTCTCATAATTCCCCACAATAATAATAATAATAATAATTAGTAATAATATCTATTTCTACAAGTATATGAACAAGGTATACAGGCCTAGCTGACATCAATGACATACTACTACGTATATAGAAAGTTCCTTGTTATACCTGGAGAGAGTTCCAGGGGTCAACGCCCCTGTCTGTGACCAGGCCTCATGTTGGATCAGAGCCTGATCAACCAGGCTGTTACTTCTGGCCGCACACAGTCCAACGTACGAACCACAGCCTGGCTGGTCAGGTACCGACTTTAGGTGCCTGTCCAGTGCCTGCTTGAAGACAGCCAGGGGTTTGTTGGTAATCCCCCTAATGTATGCTGGGAGGCAGTTGAACAGTCTTGGGCCCCTGACACTTATTGTGTTGTCTCTCAACGTGCTAGTGGCACCCCTGTTTTTCATTGGGGGGATGCTACATCGCCTGCCGAGTCTTTTGCTTTCGTATGGAGTGACTCTCGTGTGCAAGTTTGGTACTAATCCCTCAAGAATTTTTCCACGTGTATATAATAATGTATCTCTCTCGCCTGCATTCTAGGAAGTACAGGTTTAGGAACTTCAAGCATTCCCAGTAATTGAGGTGGATTATCGCAGTTATGCGTGCCATGAGGTTCTCTGCACATTTTCTAGGTCAGCAATTTCACCTGCCTTGAAAGGTGCAGTTAGTGTGCAGCAATATTCCAGCCTAGATAGAACAAGCGACCTGAAAAGTGTCAACATGGGCTTGGTATCCCTGGTTTTGAAGGTTCGCCTTATCCATCCTGTCATTTTTCTAGCAGATGCGATTGCTACGGTGTTATGGTCCTTGAAGGTGAGATCCTCTGACATGATCACTCCCAGGTCTTTGACATTAGTTTTTCGCTCTATTGTGTGGTTGGAATTTGTTTTGTACTCCGATGAGAGCATTTCGGGCAAATTAATTTTCTCCCAGGATGCGACTCATACCAGTCGACTAACACCCAGGTACCCATTTTACTGATGGCTGAACATGGACAATCGGTGTAAGGAAACACGTCCGATGTTTCCACCCCTTCGCCGGGAATCGAACCCGAAAACTCATCGTGTGAAGCGAGAGCTTTTGCCACCAGGCCCCGGGGCACCTAATCACGTGAAGGCTGCTCGTGAAGGCTAGTACACCAAACAGGCCGAGGTTGAAATTAGTCTCTTGAGGCTCAACGACCACGAATATCCTTGCCCCAGGATAACATGCTCAGTACTGCTGGGCGCCTGGTGTTAAGGCTGGTGGTCCAGCGGATAGAGTGATGCGTACTTTGCTCAGTTTACACAGGACTGAGCATGGGAACGCAGGATTGAGTCCTGGCTAAGCCGCAGTTCTGTTAATGATTCAAAATCACTTGTTTCATGATTTCATGAGATATATATAAACTTACCTAACCTTATTATAACAAGATAAATTTAATTTAGCCTAACCCAACTAAATATATTTTAGATATATTTACAATAATTTAATAATAAACAAACAATAAAATATATATTTTTCGTTAGGGTTGCTATTTAAGCCAAAATCGCCAGTTTTACCTAATTGGCAAGACATATATTTGCAAAAAACCGAACAATCGATGCAAGATGCAAAACAACCATGGAGGGAGTTGATAGTTCTAGTTTTTTTTTGTTGCAATCAACATATCAGGAGCATGCAATGTTGCAGGAAGAATAAAATCCCAGAAACACGTTCAGAGTGAACGTTTTTGACGTGCTTGCTCGGATTTTCTCATTCCTGCAACATTGCATGCTCTTGATATGTTGATTGCAACAAAAAAGCCTAGAACTATCAACTCCCCTTGGTTGTTTTGCATCTTGCATCGATTATTCGGGTATTTTTGCTATATATATATATATATATATATATATATATATATATATATATATATATATATATATATATATATATATATATATATATATATATGCAGCGAATTCGTAGTGTGGAAATTAGTGCGGGATTACCAAGACTATTATCCAGAGGGCTGAGGCGGGGTTGTTGAGGATATAACACAGTACATTAACTTCGAGAGTGTATAAATCTGTAGTGGAGGGAAGGCAGGGTAGGGGTCGGCCTAGGAAATGTTGGAGGGAGGGGTAAAGGAGGTTTTGTGTGCGAGGGGCTTGGACTTCCAGCAAGCGTGCGTGAGCGTATTTGATACGAGTTAATGGAGACGAATGGTTTTTAATACTTGACGTGCTGTTGGAGTGGAAGCAAAGTAAACACAGTGCTTGCACTCAGAAGGAGGGGTGTTAATGTTGCAGTTTTATAACTGTAGTGTAAGCACACCTCTGGCAAGACAGTGACGGAGTGAATGATGAAAGTTTATCTTTTTCGGGCTACCCTGCCTTGGTGGGAAACGGCCGATGTGTTAATAAAAAAAAAAAAAAATTATATAGTATATATAATATATGTATATACATGTATATATATATGTATATAATGTCGTGCCGAATCAGCTAAATTTGCGATTTTGGCTTAAATAGCAACGATGTTCTTGCCGAAAAAGGCAAACAAAAATTTGTGTATGCAGTAATTTCGCAAAAGTCATTCTCAAACTAATGAAAAAAAAATTTGTTTAACTGCATTTTATTAAATTATTGAAAACTTCTCTATGCTAAATTGAATTGCACGTGTTATAATAAGGATATGTAAGTTTTCTAAGGTTCTTAGGGTACAAAATTATTAGTTTTTACATTAATGAAAAAATATATATCTGTAAACATAAGAGAAAATTTTAGAAAGGACTTAATTTTAAACGAGTTCTTGCTAATTGACCAGTTTTACCTATTCGGCATGACATATATATATATATATATATATATATATATATATATA
>WNWK01018639.1:0-39474 GCA_009830355.1 Cherax destructor | reverse complement strand
AACAGGGCTCCCTCCCTTCTTCCTAATGATGTCTATTGCTGCCTTATACCTTCTAACTAAATCCTCACTTATATGTTTGAAACACATCATTGCCTCCAGCACTGAGAGCCAGGTAATAGGATTTATCCATTACCATGCATGATGTTGTCAAGCTGGCTAACAATGTCTTCCATCCCAGCCCCAGGAGAGAAGCAAAACCCTCTGTCTCCTACTCCTATCTTTCAAACCAGAGGCCCTATCCATATATCTAACTTGGCTATCCCCAACAACAACAATGTTTTTACCTTCCATGGTGCCGTTCGTCGTGACGTTCCCAGTAGTCGACTCACATTCGTCTGGTAGCACAGAAAAGGAGTTCGAAGTTTCCACAGCAGTCTCTTTCTTCTTCGTCGTTACTACCTCTCCATTCGTCTTCTTGATCTTCAACTTCGTCCCATGCTGTCCGGTCACTGCCCAGGTTCCCTTCTTGACCTGAGGACTCACAACAGGAGGACTACTACGAATCCTCTTGTTTTCCTCCGTCAATCGCCGTATCTCTAGCTTCGCTACCCTCAATTCCTCCTTAAGCTGCTGGTAAAGTTGCTAAATAGGGGGCATCTTGGTTCAGTCCACAGGGAGTACACTAGACACGTCTTCACTGAGCTAAGAACAGGTACCTCCAACTAGTGGTCTCTCAATCTGCGTAGACCCCACACAAAAGCCTAACTAATACAATCCAAAACATTAACAAATAAAATAAAAGGTAATATCCTAGTATCATGATACACGAGGTCAGATAATAATATAAGGGCAGAAATCTATACTTTAGCTAATAGTGTAGAAATCCGCTTTATAATATTAAGTGAAACCTTTGAATATTACTCTCATTAATGTCGGGCCAGGGCATACCCGTAACACAGGTCCAGCAGTGTGGTACATGCAGGTCCAGAATAGTGTGGTACATGCAGGTCCAGTAGAGTGTGGTACATGCAGGTACAGCAGTGTGGTACATGCAGGTCCAGCAGTGTGGTACATGCAGGTACAGCATAGTGTGGTACATGCAGGTCCAGTAGAGTGTGGTACATGCAGGTCCAGCAGTGTGGTACATGCAGGTCCAGTAGAGTGTGATACATGCAGGTCCAGCAGTGTGGTACATACAGGTCCAGCAGTGTGGTACATGCAGGTCCAGCAGTGTGGTACATGCAGGTCCAACAGTGTGGTACATGCAGGTCCAGCAGTGTGGTACATGCAGGTCCAGCAGTGTGGTACATGCAGGTCCAACAGTGTGGTACATGCAGGTCCAGCAGTGTGGTACATGCAGGTCCAGCAGTGTGGTACATGCAGGTACAGCTCTACTGAGCTTCCCTGTCTATTGTTTCGCTAGTGTAGAGGTCTTCACTTGTAGACATTTATTTATTCAAACTTCCTTCAGTGAATACATTCACCATTATCTATTAGCTAAGGACGAAAATATTTTAAGGTAAGTAATGTGTGTAATGTATATGCATTTTTTAGACCTAGCTCTATTGCCCACTTGATATATGGTAGTGTAAACATGTTATCAGAGTTGTATATGCATTTAAAATTGAAAAAAAGGCCATTTTTCAATTTACAATGATTTCTGCTTTACAACAGTAGCCCGGAACCTCACTTGCTGTATAACTGGAGCCTACAGTAGCCCGGAACCTCACCTGCTGTATAACCGGAGCCTACAGTAGCCCGGAACCTCACCTGCTGTATAACCGGAGCCTACGGTAGCCCGGAACCTCACCTGCTGTATAACCGGAGCCTACGGTAGCCCGGAACCTCACTTGCTCTATAACCGGAGCCTACAGTAGCCCGGAACCTCACTTGCTGTATAACCGGAGCCTACAGTAGCCCGGAACCTCACCTGCTGTATAACCGGAGCCTACAGTAGCCCGGAACCTCCCCTGCTGTATAACCAGGGCCTACAGTAGCCCGGAACCTCACCTGCTGTATAACCGGGGGCCTACATTTGCCCGGAACCTCACTTGCTGTATAACCGGGGCCTACCTGTATGTGAGAAAAAACATTATATATTTAAGTGGAGCCCTATAAAAAACATCGCGTAAGTGTTATCATCGTGTAGAAATAAGGAGAATTACTTTTATAAGAGTAATGAGCTGTAAAAATTATATTTTTTTTCTTAGTGAGAGTTAGGAGTTTTGTTTAGAAGAATTTACTCTGAATGTGTTGACAGTGTTTGGTAATAATTTCTTCTACAGACGGAGGTGGCGCTCATGTACGATGCCGTACAGCTCTTCGCTAAAGCTCTGGATGATCTTGATCGGTCGCGACATATCGACGTGACGCCGCTGGAGTGTGACGGAGACGTCACCTGGGTGCACGGTAACTCCCTCATCAACTACATGAAGTGGGTGAGTATCTACGACATAATGTATTAAGAACAACAACAGCGCTTATATCCTGGAGAACGAGACAAATGGGTGAGATTGTAGCACTTGTATCCTGGAGAACGAGACAAATGGGTGAGATTGCTGCACTTATATTCTGGAGAACGAGACAAATGGGTGAGATTACTGCACTTATATTGTGGAGAACGAGACAAATGGGTGAGATTGCTGCACTTATATCCCGGAGAACGAGACAAATGGGTGAGATTGTAGCACTTATATTCTGGAGAACGAGACAAATGGGTGAGATTGCTGCACTTATATCCCGGAGAACGAGACAAATGGGTGAGATTGTAGCACTTATATTCTGGAGAACGAGACAAATGGGTGAGATTGTATCACTTATGTCCCGGAGAACGAGACAAATGGGTGAGATTGCTGCACTTATGTCCCGGAGAACGAGACAAATGGGTGAGATTGTAGCACTTATATTCTGGAGAACGAGACAAATGGGTGAGATTGTAGCACTTATATTTTGGAGAACGAGACAAATAGGTGAGATTGTAGCACTTATATTCTGGAGAACGAGACAAATGGGTGAGATGTCTTGATCCAAGTTACATGCAGCTATATTTATGTAGACGTTTCGGTCCGACTTTTGTTATTAACTAATCTGACTAGTAAGACTAGTTAAGCCTTTCCTATGTACGGGTTATTTGTGTATGTTCCAGTCACGGTACTGTGCCTTTCTATTCTTTTAAATGAAAACCCTTGTCCTATATTCACTGTTGTAGTATATATTCACACTGATCGTCAGACATTTAATTATTCTCCTGCCAGCAGCTCCCTGACATTACGGTTCAGATGACCCTTCACACTGCACCATTGTCAGAGTACAGGGACTCTACATCGCACCTTCAAGGACTCAAGTCTAGCTGAACGGTTGCCTTCAGTCCCTTCATAAACGTTACCTTGCTCACGCTCCAACACCACCCGTCAATGTTCACTAAAATATGCTCATATATAAAAGCGTAGTAAATATTGGACATTACAATAAACAAACCAGTATGAAAAAAATGTAACGAATAAAAACAAAAAAGCTATGTGGTGTACATGTGTGGTGGTCTTCAGAGAGCAAGTCACACGATGTAAGTCACGCGATGTAAGTCACACGATGTAAGTCACACGATGTAAGTCACACGATGTAAGTCACACGATGTAAGTCACGCGATGTAAGTCACACGATGTAAGTCACACGATGTAAGTCACACGATGTAAGTCACACGATGTAGTCAACACGATGTAAGTCGCACATGTAAGTCACACGATGTAAGTCACAGGAAGTACGCGATATAAGCATCACGATGTAAGTCACGATGTAAGTCACACGATGTAAGTCACGCGATGTAAGTCACACGATGTAAGTCACACGATGTAAGTCACACGATGTAAGTCACGCGATGTAAGTCACGATGTAAGTCCACGATGTAAGTCACACGATGTAAGTCACACGATGTAAGTCACGCGATGTAAGTCACCGATGTGTCACGATGTAAGTCATACGATGTAAGTCACACGATGTAAGTCACACGATGTAAGTCACACGATGTAAGTCACACGATGTAAGTACACGATGTAAGTCACGCGATATAAGTCACACGATGAATCACACGATGTAAGTCACACGATGTAAGTACGCGATGTAAGTCACGTGTAAGTCACACGATGTAAGTCACACGATGTAAGTCACGCGATGTGTCCACGAGTAAGTCACGATGTAAGTCACACGATGTAAGTCACGATGTAGTCACGCGATGTGTCACACGATGTAAGTCACACGATGTAAGTCAACGATGTAAGTCCCCGATGTAAGTCACACGATGTAAGTCACACGATGTAAGTCCACGATGTAAGTCACACGATGTAAGTCACACGATGTAAGTCACGCGATATAAGTCACACGATGTAAGTCACACGATGTAAGTCACACGATGTAAGTCACGCGATGTAAGTCACACGATGTAAGTCACACGATGTAAGTCACACGATGTAAGTCACACGATGTAAGTCACACGATGTAAGTCACACGATGTAAGTCACACGATATAAGTCACACGATGTAAGTCACACGATGTAAGTCACACGATGTAAGTCACACGATATAAGTCAGTTCAAAGAAAACTTTCAGGTGAATAAGCAAAATCAGTTTGAGGAAACATGTTAGGTGCAAACAAGAACAAATTTCACAGGAAGAACATTTATTGCATCAGGACTTCAATGCCGTTCTGAAATGATTAAATCAGGTGGTTATAAGGCAATTTGCTAGTGCATTTTACTCTTTTTTGCAATTTTGCAAGCTCCTGATGTGTTGATTGCAACACGAAATGCCTAGAGCTATCATTCTACTCCCCGGTGGTTGTTTTGCATATATATATGCAAATATATATATATATATATATATATATATATATATATATATATATATATATATATATATATATATATATATATATATATATATATATATATATATATATATATATATATATGTGTGTGTGTGTGTGTGTGTGTACTCACCTAGTTGTGGTTGCAGGGGTCGAGTCATAGCTCCTGGCCCCGCCTCTTCACTGGCCGCTACTGGGTCACGCACCCTGCTTCATGAGCTTTATCATACCTCTCCTTAAAGCTATGTATGGAACCTGCCTCCACTACATCGCTTCCCAAGCAATTCTACTTCCCGACCACTCTATGACTGAATAAATCTTCTAAATTCTCTGTATTATTGAGTCTTCAACTTCCAACTGTGTCCCCTTGTTGCTGTGTCCCATCTCTGGAACATTCTGTCTCTGTCCACCTTGTCTATTCCTCTCAGTATCTTATATGTCGTTATCATGCCCTCCCTATCTCTCCTGTCCTCCAGTGTCGTCAGGTCGATTTCCCTTAACCTCTCCTCGTAGGACATACCCCTTAGCTCCGGGACTAGACTTGTTGCAAACCTTTGCACTTTCTCTAGCTTCTTTACGTGCTTGGCTAGATGTGGGTTCCAAACTGGTGCTGCATACTCCAGTATGGGCCTAACGTACAAAGTGTACAGGGTCCTGAACGATTCTTTATTAAGATGTCGGAATGCTGTTCTTAGGTTAGCTAGGCACCCATATGCTGCAGCAGTTATTTGGTTGATGTGCGCCTCAGGAGATGTGCCTGGTGTTATACTCACCCGAAGATCTTTTTCCTTGATTGAGGTTTATAGTCTCTGGCGCTCTAGACTGTACTCCGTCTGCGGTCTTCTTTGCACTTCCCCAATCTTCATGACTTTGCACTTGGTGGGGTTGAACTCCAGGAGCCAATTGCTGGACCAGGCTTGCAGCCTGTCCAGATCCCTTTGTAGTTCTGCTTGGTCCTCGTCCGATTGAATTCTTCTCATCAACTTCACATCATCTGCAAACAGGGACACTTCGGAGTCTATTCCTTCCGTCATGTCGTTCACAAATACCAGAAACAGCACCGGTCCTAAGACTGACCCCTATGGAACCCCACTCGTCACCAGCGCCCACTCTGAAACCTCGCCACGTACCATGACTCGCTGCTGTTTTCCTGACAGGTATTCCCTGATCCATTGTAGTGCCTTCCCTGTTATCCCTGCCTGGTCCTCCAGCTTCTGCACTAATCTCTTGTGTGGAACTGTGTCAAACGACTTCTTACAGTCCAGGAATATGCAATCTACCCACCCCTGTCTCTCTTGTCTTACTGCTGTCACCCTGTCGTAGAACTCCAGTAGGTTTGTGACACAGGATTTCCCGTCCCTGAAACCGTGTTGGCCGTCGTTGTTAAGCTCATTCCTTTCTAGGTGCTCCACCACTCTTCTGATAATCTTCTCCATGACCTTGCATACTATAAATGTCAGTGACACTGGTCTGTAGTTTAGTGCCACGATTCTGTCTCCTTTTTTAAAGATTGGAACTACATTTGCTGTCTTCCATACCTCAGGTAGTTGCCCTGTTCCGATAGACGTGTTGAAGATTGTTGTTAGGGGTACACATAGCTCCTCTACTCCCTCTCTCAGGACCCATGGAGAAATGTTATCCGGCCCCATCGCCTTTGAGGTATCCAGCTCGCTTAGTAGCCTCTTCACTTCCTCCTCAGTTGTGTGTATTGTGTCCAGTACTTGATGGTGTACCCTACCTCTCCTCCTTTCTGGAGGCCCTTCTATCTCCTCTGTGAACACCTCTTTGAATCTCATGTTGAGCTCCTCACACACTTCACGGTCATTTCTTGTGACCTCTCCTCCTTCCTTCCTCAGCCTGATCACCTGGTCCTTGACTGTTGTTCTCCTCCTGATGTGGCTGTACAACAGCTTCGGGTCAGATGTGTGTGTCTGTATGTGTGCGGGTTTGTGCGTGTGTGTACGTGTTAGTTACCATTTTGTCCTAAGCACATGTCGATTAGACACTAGGCCTGTTGTATATGTGTGTGTGTGTGTGTGTGTGTGTGTGTGTGTACTCACCTAGTTGTACTCACCTAGTTGTGGTTGCAGGGGTCGAGACATAGCTCCTGGCCCCACCTCTTCACTGGCCGCTACTGGGTCACTCTCCCTGCGCTATGAGCTTTATCATACCTCTTCTTAAAGCTGTGTATGGAACCTGCCTCCACTACATCGCTTCCCAAGCTATTCCACTTCCTGACTACTCTGTGACTGAAGAAATACTTCCTAACATCCCTGTGATTCATCTGAGTCTTCAACTTCCAACTGTGTCCCCTTGTTGCTGTGTCCCATCTTTGGAACATTCTGTCTCTATCAACCTTGTCAATTCCTCTCAGTATCTTATATGTCGTTATCATGTCCCCCCTATCTCTCCTGTCCTCCAGTGTCGTCAGGTCGATTTCCCTTAACCTCTCCTCGTAGGACATACCCCTTAGCTCCGGGACTAGTCTTGTTGCAAACCTTGCACTTTCTCTGGTTTCTTTACGTGCTTGGATAAATGTGGGTTCCAAACTGGTGCTGCATACCCAGTATGGGCCTAACGTACACAGTGTACAGGGTCCTGAACGATTCTTTATTAAGATGTCGGAATGCTGTTCTTAGATTTGCTAGGCGCCCGTATGCTGCAGCAGTTATTTGGTTGATGTGCGCCTCAGGAGATGTGCCTGGTGTTATACTCACCCCAAGATCTTTTCCTTGATTGAAGTTTGTAGTCTCTGGCCCCCTAGACTGTACTCCGTCTGCGGTCTTCTTTGCCCTTCCCCAATCTTCATGACTTTGCACTTGGTTGGGTTGAACTCCAGGAGCCAATTGCTGGACCAGGCTTGCAGCCTATCCAGATCCCTTTGTAGTTCTGCCTGATCCTCTTCCGATTGAATTCTTCTCATCAACTTCACATCATCTGCAAACAGGGACACTTCGGAGTCTATTCCTTCCGTCATGTCGTTCACAAACACCAGAAACAGCACCGGTCCTAGGACTGACCCCTGTGGCACCCCACTCGTCACCGGCGCCCACTCTGACTTAAGTGTGTGTGTGTGTGTGTGTGTGTGTGTGTGTGTTTACGAAACACTTCGAAATGTTTCGGCCCCGCCGGGAATTGAACCCGGGCCCTCCGTGCGTGCGTGTGTGTGTGTGCGTGTCTATGCGTGTGTGTGTGTGTGTGTGTATGTGTGTGTGTTTGTGTACTCTCCTATTTGTGGTTACAGGGGCCGATTTACAGCTCCTGGCTTAGCCTCTTCGTTGGTAGCCACAAAGTCCACTCTCTCCCTGCTCCATGAGCTTTATCGTATCTCTTCTTGAAGCTGTGTATGGCTCCTGCCTCCACTATTTCGCTCTTAAGTTTGTTCCACTTCCTGACTACTCTAAGGCTGAAGAAATTCTTCCTAACATCCCTGTGACTCTTCTGAGTTTTCAACTTCCAGTTTTGCCCAATTCTTTCTGTGTCCCATCTCTGAAGCATTCTGGTCCTGTCCACCTTGTCAACTCCTCTCAGTATTTTATTCTCGTTATCTTGTCCCTCCCTATTAATCTTTCTGTTTTCGGAAAGGACTAGTTTTGTTAGAAACTTTTGTACTTTCTATAATTTCTTGACAGGCTTGACTAGGTGTGGGTTCCATACTGGTGCTGCATACTCCAATATGAGTCTGACGTACACGGTGTACGAAGTGCCGAATGACTCCTTAGATATCGAAGCGCTATTCTCACGTTTGCCAGGTGCCCATATGCTGCAGCAGTTATTTGGTTGATGTGCGCCTCAAGAGATGTGCTCGGTATGATGCTCACCCCAAGATCCTTTTCCCTGAGTAAAGTTTGTAGCCTTTGACTCCCTAGCCTGTACACTGTCTGTGGTCTTCTTTGTCCCTCCCCAAGTTTTATGACTCTGCACTTAGTGGGGTTAAACTTGAGGAGCCCTTCGTCGGACCAGCCTTGTGACCTGTCCAGATCCCTTTGTAGTCTTACCTGATCATCATCCGCTTGTTTCACGTCGCCTGTGAAGTTGGACACATCTGAATCTATCCCTTCTGTCATGTCATTCACATATACAAGAAACAGCACCGTCGCTAGGATTGACCCTTGTGGAACCCCGCTCAACATATGAGCCCAATCTGACACCTCGTGCGGTACTGTGCCAAAAGCCTTCTTACATTCATAGAAAATGCAGTCTACCCATCCCCCTCTCTCTCTCTTGTCTTACTTCCGTTACCTTGTCGAAGAACCCCAGTAGATTTGTGACACAGGATTTCCCATCCCTGAAGCCGTGCTGGTTGATATGAGCCCATTCTTTTCTAGTTACTCTATCATTCCTCTCCTGATAATCTTCTCTATGACTTTACATACTATAAATGTCAGTGACACTGGTCTGTAGTTTAATGCTGCCTGTCTGTCTCCTTTCTTAAAAAATGGAACAAATGCCGTGTGAAGAATAGAACCCAGGTCGAGGATGACATCCAAAGTTCCTTTATGAAAAAAATAGAAAAAAATATATAAATTCAAATGATAATGAAAGAGGAAATAAAACTAGAGAAAAAATATAAGCTTATTATAATAATAAACAAAAAATATGAAGTTAAATAACCTGACTGAATCAAAACTTAAACAGGAAAAAAAAAAATTACAATCACCAGTGCTAAGAACGGCTGATTTTCTGGTATCTTGAAGCTCCGTCGATAATTTATAGGATACAGACGAAGACGTAGACGTTACGGTCAGATTTCCTTATACTACTGAGGTGATGAGGACAGTAGAGTTGACCAGGATGACCGTATCGTAGATGTCATACAATCGGAAAGGAGTCCTGCTCAATATAAATATTCATACGATTTACCTAGAGTCAACTAGTTGAGGTGGAGGCCAGAAGAGTCGATCACAATATCCAAATCCCAGCTCAAGCATATGATCTGGTTGGAACTCTGGTCAAGAAGTATACACACAGACACATACCCTTATGATGAAGACAGCCTGTCGTGGTCCGCAAATTGGAGAGACCTGATTCCAATCGTACAAGCTGAGAAAAATAGATGTTACCAGAGGACACAGGTTATGGCATAGAGACACATGAGTAGCCAGATTAAACCTAAGCCAATGCAGGTAACTGAATACAATGATCAATTCCGAGGACTACTTACCTGGGAGAGAGTCAGGAGTAAAATGACACTACTGGCTTACCCAAACTACTAGGTAAACACCAGTAGTTCTCCCCCGGGATAGTAGGGGGTGTCGACTGTTAAAAACCCCGAGTAATTTGACAAATAACTACTTGTTTATCCATAAAATTTGTACTAACTGCTATTATTCCTCACATGCTGCCCTCCACAGCGCAGGCTGTCTCTCTGTTTCGATAGATTTGTTGAAGATTGTTGTTAGAGGCATACACAGTGCCTCTGCTCCCTCTCTCAGAACCCATGAAGAGATGTTATCTGGCCCCACCACCTTCGTGGTATCTAGTTCACATAACGGTTTCTTCACCTCCTCCTCGGTTGTGTGTATTGCGTCCAACACTTGCTGGTGTACCGTACCACCTTAGTTTGCTGGAAACCTTTCTGTCTCCACTGAGAATGCCTCCTAAATCTCGTGCTAAGCTCTTCACATACTTCCTGGTCATTCCTTATGAGTTCCCCTCCTTCCTTTCCCAGCCTGATCCTTGGTCCTTCACTGTTGTTTTCTTATTAATGTGGTTGTATATCAACCTTGGGCCAGATTTGGCTTTCGATGATATTTCATTCTCGTATTGCCACTGGGCCTCTCTCCTTATCCATGAATATTTATTTCCGAGTCTTTTGCCTTCCACACTTTTCCCATGCTCTAGCACTGTAAACACTCTCTGTGTATATACGCTGAGAGATACTCACCTTTCGATGCATATATGTAGAGATACATACCTCCCGTTGCAAATTACAAGTTAACACCGTGGAACATTACAGAGGGACGTTCAGCATCGCTCCATCCATGTGTTTCAGTTTTTGAGTGATCTGAGAAAGGTGTCATCATATCCCATATAAGCCCAGCTCCTACCGCATGAAAAGGAATTGTACAGAATGCGGCGCAAGTTTCTAGTTCAGTTAAATATCAACACTGAAAATCTGAAATCGAATCAAGGAGGCATTCACAATAATTTGTTATACTATTGGTAAACCGACGACAATGAAACTGTACAGCCAAATTCTGAAAAAAATATCGACTTTCAAAAGATTTATCAGTCATAGATTAGCGGTGTCGTGTAGAAGAGGAACGCGTGAGTTATTTGTAATGAAGAAAACACCAACTTTATGTAGGACACACCGGAGTTAAAAGTTTGAAGCGGATCGGAGAAAACTTTCTCTGACCCGCGAGCAAGGACAACTGAGGTACTGAAGTAAAATTTCGCAAATTGTCACCTACACAATCAAATAACAATCCAAAGATTCCTCTAAGTAAGATACGTTAGCACTAAAGGTTTCAAGCTGATCGGATGAGGCATTCACAAATTATTTCGGGAAAACTAATTTTTTTCATTCTGACAATTTCTTCCATAAAACTGGTGAAGTGACGCCTTTACAGCTCAAGATAATTCACTTAATTAAGATACAGTGGACCCTCGGTTTTCGTTCAAAATTCTTTCCAGAATGCTGTTTGAGTGCCGTTACTGAACGAATTTGTTCCCATAAAGACAAATGTAAATTAGATTAGTCGTTTCAGACCCCCAAAAATACACTTACAAAAGCTCTTACAAAAAAAAACACTTACATAAATGTTCGAATTTGAAGGTTAACGAAAACCGAGGGTCCACTGTACACGTGTTTACAATGTGAAGCATTCTAAAATTTAAACTCAGCCCAAAATAAAACCAAACTTATCACTGAAAAAAGCTTGGTAGACTTCTGAAAAAAGTCTATCGTCACTGAAAGCTTAAAGCTGATTTGTTATTGTTTGGAATCCAGCAATTCCAAATAGGTTAACTTTGTTGACAAAATTGGCAAAGTTACATCTCCACAACCTAAACTTAATAGTATACTATCCTGCTCATAAGATTCATCAGTCATTACAGATTGAAGACATTAAGAAGAGAAATAAACAAGATGGTCAACGGGAAAATTCTACGTCACTATTTTAAATATGAAATTGGCAAAATGGCATCTACACATTTCAATTCCAATCTGAATTTCGTTTAAAGTTTGGACCTTATCGGAAGAAGCGTTCTCAAGTTATCGCACAGAAACCAAAATTGTGAATGGTGTGCATAAAAGTGGGCAGGTGGCACCTGCACACGGCAATTGGGCAGGTGGCACCTGCACACGCCAATTGGGCAGGTGGCACCTGCACACGCCAATTGTTTTATGACCTTTTTCCTAACTGCAGTGAATCCTTATTCAAAATTTGAAGAGTGTTGAATCAGACGTTCTAAGCTATAGAAGAAAACATTGGAGGAAGGGAAACACAATTCTGTTAACCATTTAAATGTATCCCTTCAGAGATAACTTATCACTACTGTGTTAAAGGGTGGTAACGAACATGACGCAGTAAGAACCAATTTATCTTCCGCATTACCTATCTAACCCTTTTCTCTTTCATCTTCCTCGCTCCCTTCTCTCCATATCTCTCTCTCTCTCTCTCTCTCTCTCTCTCTCTCTCTCTCTCTCTCTCTCTCTCTCTCTCTCTCTCTCTCTCTCTCTCTCTTTTCTCTCTCTCTCTCTCTCTCTCTCTCTCTCTCTCTCTCTCTCTCTCTCTCTCTCTCTCTCTCTCTCTCTCTCTCTCTCTCTCTCTCTCTCTCTCTCTCTCTCTCTCTCTCTCTTTTCTCTCTCTCTGTCCCAATAATATTCAGAAGATAATAACTATAATTGTTATCACTGTAATACTGTGTACATACAGTAGGTGGATCCTGACTTGGTTTACTGGTTCTCACTTTTGAGGATGTGGTAAAGAAAGATTAATATATATGTGGAAAACAATCACGGGGGAGTAGAATGATAGCTCTAGGCCTTTCATGTTGCAATCAACACATCATCAGGAGCTTGCAAAATTGCAGAAAAAATGAGGATGTCCAAGCAAGTACGTTCCCAAAGGACGTCTTCATATGGAGTGCAATATATATATATATATATATATATATATATATATATATATATATATATATATATATATATATATATATATATATATATATATATATATATATATATATATATATATATATATATTATATATATATATATATTTATATATATATATATTATAGCCCACATGTTTGCAACGTAAGTGAAAATATAATATCATGGAAATGCAAGAGGAGCTTGTGCAAGATGTGGGAAAACCTGCTGAGTGAGGTAGTGTAGGTGATCTTTATTACCTGGCCGGAGAGTCGACCTGCCCTGAAACAATCCTCGGGGATCATGCCGGCGAGGATCAAATCTTCTGCTAGAATATTGGATTCGCCGCGCTGCCACCCAGCAGTGGAATCCGATTACACACAAGAGGATCCACGATGACTCGGAGAAATATTTACA
This sequence comes from Cherax destructor, assembly GCA_009830355.1. Taxonomy (NCBI): domain Eukaryota; kingdom Metazoa; phylum Arthropoda; class Malacostraca; order Decapoda; family Parastacidae; genus Cherax; species Cherax destructor. The sequence continues at coordinate 26,158 of WNWK01018639.1, read as the reverse complement.
GTCGCTCTTGCCCAAGTTTTTTTTTTTTTTTTTGTAGCTCTTGCCCAAGTTTTTATTTATTTAATTTTTGTTTCCACTTGATAGGTTTTACTCTCCAGTGTCTCTTTTTTAACACATGAGAGAAGGGAAGGAGGGGGATTGCGTTCAGTGCGTCTCTATAAGCAAATTTTTCTCCATTACTTACCTCCTGCGTCTTTGGGAAATATTTCGCCGCCGCGATGCCGTCTTATCGGTGGTTCTTATCTGGTTGCTGGTGTGTACACCCTCACACTCCGCCTTTGTAAACTATCTCTGCCCCCTTGTTACTGTCATATCCTCGATGCACCCCAGTCTTGTTGCCAGTTTATCTTGAACGATCGCAACAAGTTACTCCGAGCTGGAGTTATATGTAAATTGAATCTTTGAATCGTCTCTTTTTCTCTCTCTCTCTCTTTCTCTTTCACTCTTTCTCTTTCTTTTTTTACACAGGGTTTTACAAGGTTAGGCTAAATGTTGTTGACTTTATTTACAAGCTAGTAGATGTTACCTACATCAACTCATTTGAAAACCCATTTATTGTTAAGAGACATACAAAAAGGGAACAAGATAAAGTTAGAACCATCTGCGGGCCATCGATTTCATTTTTTTCAATTGACTTTATTTCGTGGATGTCGTTATAGTGTACGAACATGTTCCTAACTCGAGTCATCCTAGGAATAAATAATCTCAGAGTGTAGTTGCTATTTGCTGCCCGTCTTGTTGTGAAGAAGCTCACTTCTCGCTGTCCTCGGAGTGGAGCTAAATGTGTTGAAGGCTCTGCTGAAATGACAGATCTGTCCAGGCTGGGTCGAGGCGAGCGATAAACCGCCTTCGTCTGTTCTCTATTCTGTTAAGAAATCGGAAATAAAATGGGGGCAGGCAATCCAAGAAAGTGAAGCATACTCATGGTGTGAGCATACTCATGGTGTGAGCATATTCATGGTGTGAGCATACTCGTGCCTCGTACAGAATCTTGCAGATGCGAGATACGTCAAAGTGCTGTGAGCTTCCTGGCTGCTTTGTTTGCAAGATTTACAACGTGGTTCTTCATAGCCAGTTTGGAGTAAAATTTTACACCCAAGGATATCAGTTTCATCCCCAGGTACCAGCACTCTCCCAGGTACCAGCACTCTCCCAGGTACCAGCATTCTCCCATTCTCTCTTACCACTCCTCCAGCATTACCATCATGGCGCCTAGAGACTATCATCAATTGATTTTTTTTCAGGAGCGACCTGCCATCGTTTTCTACAGGGTGATTTAGCTGTAAGTTAGTGACTGATGTAACTTAAAGCAGCTGGCATTTCCTCTCTTGGATAAGTAAATGTCAGAGTACAGTCGTCTGTATAAGCATGGGATTCTGTGATGAGATGAAAAAGGTCATAGAAGTAGACATTCTATTATACTGGCCCAAGCACACTTGCTTGTGTACCACTTGCACCAATAGAGTGTCTTGTTGACTCTCATGTTGAGAACTACTCTTAGAGATCTACCTTGAAGATAATAACTGAGGAGGCATAGTGCAAAGCCGGTGATTCCCAGTGTTTGCAGTTTTGCCAAGGGTTCCTGGTGCCATACTTGGTTGAAAGCACCAGCAATGTCCAGTGCCACTACACAGCTGACCTTGGATTCATCCAGTTACTGGTACCACATAGTGGAGAAGTTAACAGCAGATCAGCAGCATATTGACCTCTTCTGAAGCCAGAAGCGAGTGGTAGTCGACAAACGCTGACATCTGTCGTGAGATTATTGTCCCAAGAATCTCTCTCTCTCTCTCTCTCTCTCTCTCTCTCTCTCTCTCTCTCTCTCTCTCTCTCTCTCTCTCTCTCTCCTCTCTCTCTCTCTCTCTCTCTCTCTCTCTCTCTCTCTCTCTCTCTCCTCTCTCCCTACTCTCTCCTCTCTCTCTCTCTCTCTCTCTCTCTCTCTCTCTCTCTCTCTCTCTCTCTCTCTCTCTCTCTCTCTCTCTCACAGAGGAGGTAGATGAGGTGGTGGGTTTCCTACACGGAGGGTCGAGGTCGCTAGTGTAAACACACCAGTTTATTCTGAGTTGATCTTGGAGTGACAGTCCTTCCCTCCGCCCCTCCAAGGCTACTCTTACTCCCATCCTGTCTCCCTCCATTCTGCGCCCTCCATCCTTCCCTCCCTTCCTTCCCTACCTTCCTGCCTCCGTCCATTCCTTCTTTTCTGTCCTCCTCATGGCCCTCCTCCCCTTCCTTCGTAACCCACACCCCCGTCCTTCCCTCCATCCAGGCCCTGGCACTCCACAGTGCCACCAGCAGAGTCCTTCTCCTCTAACATAGCTCAATCCATTTGGGGGACTCATACATTTAAGTGATAGCTTAATATGGAGAATGATTTCCAGCTCAGTTTAAGTTAACCAGGTCACGGGTAGTGTGGGACCCTCCAGGTCACGGGTAGTGTGGGACCCTCCAGGTCATGGGTAGTGTGGGACCCTCCAGGTCACGGGTAGTGGGGGACCCTCCAGGTCACCGGTAGTGTGGGACCCTCCAGGTCACGGGTAGTGTGGGACCCTCCAGGTCATGGGTAGTGTGGGACCCTCCAGGTCATGGGTAGTGTGGGACCCTCCAGGTCATGGGTAGTGTGGGACCCTCCAGGTCATGGGTAGTGTGGGACCCTCCAGGTCATGGGTAGTGTGGGACCCTCCAGGTCATGGGTAGTGTGAAACCGTCCAGGTCACAGGTAGTGTGGATCCCTCCAGGTCACAGGTAGCGTGGGACCCTCCAGGTCACGGGTAGTGTGGGACCATCCAGGTCAGGGGTAGTGTAGAACCCTCCAGGTCAGGGCTAGTGTAGGACCCTCCAGGTCAGTGGTAGTGTGGAACCCTCCAGGTCAGGGTTAGCGTGGGACCCTCCAGGTCAGGGCTAGCGTGGGACCCTCCAGGTCAGGGCTAGCGTGAGATCCTTCAAGTCAGGGCTACACGGAGGGTGTTCCGGGAGTCAACGCCCCCGCAGCCCAGTCCTTGACCAGGCGTCCCGGTGTATCAGGGCCTGATCAACCAGGCTGTTACTGCTAACAGCACATGGTCCAAAGTACGAACCACAGCTCGGCGGATCGGGTACTGACTTTAGGTATCTGTCCAGCTTCCTCTTGAAGGCAGCCAGGGGTCTGTTAGTGGGAGGCTGTTGAACAGTCTTGGGCCCCAGGCACTTATTGTGTTTCCTCTTAGTGTACTATTGGCACCCTTACGTTCAACTGGGGGTATATTGCACTGTCTAGCCAGTATTTTGCTTTCGTAGGGATTGATTTCTGTGTGCAGATTTGGGACCAGTCCCTCTAAGATTTTCCAAGTGTAGATTATGATGTATTTCTCTCGCCTGTGCTCCAGAGAGTACAGATCAAGCAACTCCAAGAGTTCCCAGTAATTAAGGTGTTTGACAGAACATATATGTATATTCTCTAGATCTGTGATTTCACCTGCCCTGAATGGAGCTGTTCGTTAACGCAACATTCCAGCCTAGAGAGAACAAGTGATTTAAGAAAGATCATCATTGGCTTGGCATTCCTTGTTTTGAAGGCTCATATTATCCATCAAATAATTTTCCTCGCAGATGTGATAAGTGACACTGTTGTGATCCTTGAAGGTGAGATCCTCTGACATTAACACTCCCAGGTCCTTCACCAGTATCACACTATTGTGTGATTAGAGTTTGTAGTATACTCAGTCCTAGTTATTATTTCCTCCAGTTTTCCATAACGGAGTAGCTTAAAATTGTCTTTATTAAACATCATACTGTTTTCCGTTGTCCATTGGAAAACTTGGTTTATATTTCCTTGGAGATTTACCGTGTGCTCAATGTATGACAGTCAAGTATCTAGTACCAAACACCTTAACTACTGGCAACGCCTGGAAGCACTTGACTTGTACTCATTGGAGCGCAGGCGAGAGATATATTTCATAATTTACACCTGGAAGATTCTGGAGGGACTGGTCCTTAATATGCACACAGAAATCACTCTCTACGCAAGCAAAAGAATTGGCAGGCGATGCAACGTACCCCAAGTGAAAAGAAGGGGCGCCACTGGTACACTAAGAGAAATCACAATAAGTGTCCTGGGCTCAAGACTGTTCAACAGCCTCCCATCAGCCATAAGGGGCATTACCAGTAGACCTCTGGTTGTCTTCGAGAGGGAGATGGACAGATACCTAAAGTCGGTGCCGGATCAACTGGGCTGTAGTTCGTACGTTGGACTGCGTGCGACCAGCAGTAAAAACCTGGTTGATCAGGCCCTGATCCACGGGGAGGTCTGGTCGTGGACCGAGCCGCTGGGGCGTTGATCCCAGGAATACCCTCCAGGTAGACTCCAGGTAGTCTGCAAAGGATGGCACAGTGCTATGGTTTAGAGCTCAGTCTATGTCTGATATGAGGATGAGGAACAGAATGAAGGCGAGTAGTGTGCCTTGGGGAACAGCTTTACACTGTGGCAGCTTCCGACTTAACTCTGTTTACCACTACTCTTTGTGTTGCCAGTTATCCCTTTAGCACGCATTTTGTGTGCTATTATACCATGATCGCACTTGTTAAAGGCTTTTGCAAAATCTGTATACTACATCTGCATGTCTTCCAGTGCATCCAAGACCATATCATAGTTGTCCAGTAGTTGCGTGGGCTAGTGTCAAAGCCTCTAGGTCAAGGCTTGTCTCAGACCCTATAGGTAAGAGCTATTGCCAGACCCTCCAGGTCAGGGCCAACAAGTGCTCAAGCTTCAGGTGTAGTAAGAAAGCGTCACATAACATGCAGTACAAGACTGCTAGTACCCGTACGTTACCTGTAGTCGCTTTGCGGGGGTGGTCATGGTCCCCCACAGCCTGGTCCCAGACCAGGCCTCCTGGTCTGATCCATCAAGCTGTTAGTGCACCTCTCGTTCCTCCCTTTCAACCACACAATGGCAAATCTCTGGTCAGGCTAGCGCCACCATGGGTATGAAACACGGTAGCGAAACTTAGTCAAGGCGGACGAGCGAAACGCAGAGTAAATTCTTCTCCCTATTAAATAAACTTGCCCTGCAAAGTGCCCTTTATGGGCCGTCAAATGAACGTTTCTCTTTACTTATATAACCTAAGCTAAGCCTAGCGTGTTTAATATAACGTAAAATAAAGAGACTAGGTATTTATAGTGTTAGAGAGAACGTTAAATAAGTGACAATGAGTAACTCCTAAGGAAGGAAAAAATAATAATTGTTAAAAATGAGGATATGAAGCCTAGGGCGAGAGAGAGCTGGAGCTTCAAGGGTGAGAGCTGGAGCTTCAAGAGTGAGAGCTGGAGCTTCAAGAGTGAGAGCTGGAGCTTCAAGAGTGAGAGCTGGAGCTTCAGGAGTGAGAGCTGGTGCTTCAAGAGTGAGAGCTGGAGCTTCAAGAGTGAGAGCTGGAGCTTCAAGAGTGAGAGCTGGAGCTTCAAGAGTGAGAGCTGGAGCTTCAAGAGTGAGAGCTGGTGCTTCAAGAGTGAGAGCTGGAGCTTCAAGAGTGAGAGCTGGAGCTTCAAGAGTGAGAGCTGGTGCTTCAAGAGTGAGAGCTGGAGCTTCAAGAGTGAGAGCTGGAGCTTCAAGAGTGAAAGCTGGAGCTTCAAGAGTGAGAGCTGGAGCTTCGAGAGTGAGAGCTGGAGCTTCAAGAGTGAGAGCTGGTGCTTCAAGAGTGAGAGCTGGAGCTTCAAGAGTGAGAGCTGGAGCTTCAAGAGTGAGAGCTGGAGCTTCAAGAGTGAGAGCTGGAGCTTCAAGAGTGAGAGCTGGAGCTTCAAGAGTGAGAGCTGGAGCTTCAAGAGTGAGAGCTGGTGCTTCAAGAGTGAGAGCTGGAGCTTCAAGAGTGAGAGCTGAAGCTTCAAGAGTGAGAGCTGGTGCTTCAAGAGTGAGAGCTGGTGCTTCAAGAGTGAGAGCTGGAGCTTCAAGAGTGAGAGCTGGAGCTTCGAGAGTGAGAGCTGGAGCTTCAAGAGTGAGAGCTGGAGCTTCAAGAGTGAGAGCTGGAGCTTCAAGAGTGAGCCGCCGCTCTAGATTCACTCCCTCTCACACCTGACTACCTCCCTCCCTCCTACACCTGACTGCCTCCTTCCCTCCCACACTTGACTGCCTCCATCCCTCTTACACCTGACTGCCTCCCTCCTACACCTGACTGACCCCATCCCTCCCTCTTACACCTGACTGCCTCCAACCCTCCCACACTTGACTGCCTCCCTCCCTCATACACCTGACTGCCTCCCTCCCACGCCTGACTGCCTCCATCTCTCTCTCCCTCCTACACCTGACTGCCTCCTTCCCTCCCACACTTGACTGCCTCCATCCCTCTTATACCTGACTGCCGCCCTCCTACACCTGACTGACCCCATCCCTCCCTCTTACACCTGACTGCCTCCAACCCTCCCACACTTGACTGCCTCCCTCATACACCTGACTGCCTCCCTCCCACGCCTGACTGCCTCCATCTCTCCCTCCCTCCCACACTTGACTGCCTCCATCTCTCCCTCCCTCCCACACCTGACTGCCTCCATCTCTCCCTCCCTCTCACCCCTGACTTCCTCCATCTCTTCCTCACTCCCACACCTGACTTCCCCCATCCCTCCTTCCCTCTTACATCTGACTGCCTCCATCTCTCCCTCACTCCCACACCTATCTGCCACCCTCCCTCTTACACCTGACAGCCTCCCTTCCTCTTACACCTGACTGCCTCCCTTTCTCCCTCCCTCTTACACCTGACTGCCTCCATCCCTCCCTCCCTCTCACACCTGACTGCCTCCATCCCTCCCTCTCACACCTGACTGCCTCCATCCCTCCCTCTCACAACTGATTGCCTCCATCCCTCCCTCTCACACCTGATTGCCTCCATCCCTCCCTTTCACACCTGACTGCCTTCATCCCTCCCTCCCACTCACATCTGACTGCCTCCATCCCCCCCTCTCTTTCGCACCTGACTACCTCCATCCCTCCCTCTCACACCTGACTGCCTCCATTCTTCCCTCTATAAATCACACCTTGACCTGGTCTCTCATTATATAATTAGCGAGATAATATTTAATTCTTAGTGCCAACGTGATGGGAGACCATTCCATTAACTTATCTTCCTACTCCCCTCCCCCTACCCCACTCCATCCTCCCATCTCTAGTTCCCCCCTCTCCATCTCGGCCCCCTCCACAACCACCGCCAAGCACCACCAAGCACCACCGAGGCAATCAGACCTCGTAGATCGTCCCGCAATCGTTGCACAAACAAAACTCGCCTCTATTTATCGCCAGGCGATTACCATCTTCGCCACAAACAAAAAGGATAATTGAAGTCTCCCCTCCCCCTTCTTCCTTCTTTAATGCCCTCCCCCCCCCAACTCCCAGACCCAAAAAGTCTCATCGCACCGTAAACCTTCGTAAGTGACGTGACCCGTACTGTAGGCGGCCTCACCCACACCCTTATGGACGAGTTCCCTGCTCCTCCTCATAAAGTCAGTCCCAGTCACTGTGAGCTGGCTCGCTGCTCCTCCTCATAAAGTCAGTCCCAGTCACTGTGAGCTGGCTCGCTGCTGCTCCTCATAAAGTCAGTCCCAGTCTCTGTGAGCTGGCTTTCTGCTCCTCCTCATGAAGCCAGTCCCAGTCTCTGTGAGTTGGCTCGCTGCTCCTCCTCATGAAGCCAGTCCCAGTCTCTGTGAGCTGGCTCGCTGCTCTTCGTCATAAAGCCAGTCCCAGTCACTGTGAGTTGGCTCGCTGCTCCTCCTCATAAAGCCAGTCCCAGTCACTGTGAGTTGGCTCGCTGCTCCTCCTCATAAAGCCAGTCCCAGTCACTGTGAGTTGGCTCGCTGCTCCTCCTCATAAAGCCAGTCCCAGTCACTGTGAGTTGGCTCGCTGCTCCTCCTCATAAAGTCAGTCCCAGTCACTGTGAGTTGGCTCGCTGCTCCTCCTCATAAAGCCAGTCCCAGTCACTGTGAGTTGGCTCGCTGCTCCTCCTCATAAAGCCAGTCCCAGTCATTGTGAGTTGGCTCGCTGCTCCTCCTCATAAAGCCAGTCCCAGTCTCTGTGAGTTGGCTCGCTGCTCCTCCTCATAAAGCCAGTCCCAGTCTCTGTGAGCTGGCTCGCTGCTCCTCCTCATAAAGCCAGTCCCAGTTTCTGTGAGCTGGCTCGCTGCTCCTCCTCATAAAGTCAGTACCAGTCTCTGTGAGTTGGCTCGCTGCTCCTCCTCATAAAGCCAGTCCCAGTCTCTGTGAGCTGCCTCGCTGCTCCTCCTCATAAAGCCAGTCCCAGTCTCTGTGAGTTGGCTCACTGCTCCTCCTCATAAAGCCAGTCCCAGTCTCTGTGAGCTGGCTCGCTGCTCCTCCTCATAAAGCCAGTCCCAGTTTCTGTGAGCTGGCTCGCTGCTCCTCCTCATAAAGTCAGTCCCAGTCTCTGTGAGCTGCCTCGCTGCTCCTCCTCATAAAGCCAGTCCCAGTCTATGTGAGCTGGCTCGCTGCTCCTCCTCATAAAGCCAGTCCCAGTCTCTGTGAGCTGCCTCGCTGCTCCTCCTCATAAAGCCAGTCCCAGTCTCTGTGAGTTGGCTCACTGCTCCTCCTCATAAAGCCAGTCCCAGTCTCTGTGAGTTGTCTCGCTGCTCCTCCTCATAAAGTCAGTCCCAGTCACTGTGAGCTGGCTCGCTGCTCCTCCTCATAAAGTCAGTCCCAGTCACTGTGAGCTGGCTCGCTGCTCCTCGTATATCAGCGAGTTAGCGCTCGTATTTGCTGCGTAAGTTAGCCCACGTGTCTGACGCGCTAATATATGTTATCCCTCGTGTTGCCGCTGTAAGTTAGTGCACACTGCTCTGATATATGGAAGTTAGTACAAGTGTTTGTGTCATATAAGTTATAACTCATGGCTCTTTACATACATCTATATCAATCTGTAAATTACACACACACATATATACATACACACACACAAACACACACACACACACACACACACACACACACACATACACACACACACACACACACACACACACACACACACACACACACACACACACACAAACAAGCCATGAGTTATAACTTTTTTCCCTGCTGCAGCATACGGGTGGCTGGCAAACCTAAGAATAGCGTTCCAATACCTCACTAAGGAATCGTTCAAGACTCTGTACACCATATACGTCAGGCCAATACTGGAGTATGCAGCACCAGTTTGGAACCCACACCTGGTCAAGCACGTCAAGAAATTAGAGAAAGTGCAAAGGTTTGCAACAAGACTAGTCCCAGAGCTAAGGGGATTGTCCTACGAAGAAAGGTTAAGGGAAATCGGCCTGACGACACTAGAGGACAGGAGGGTTAGGGGAGACATGATAACGATATATAAAATACTGCGAGGAATAGGTAAGGTGGACAGAGACAAGATGTTCCAGAGAGGGGACACAGAAACAAGGGGTCACAATTGGAGGTTGAAGACTCCTATGAGTCAAAGGGATGTTAAGAAGTATTTCTTCAGTCATAGAGTTGTCAGGAAGTGGAATAGCCTAGAAAGCGACGTAGTGGAGGTAGGAACCATACATAGTTTTAAGACGAGGTTTGATAAAGCTCATGGAGCAGGGAGAGAGAGGACCTAGTAGCAATCAGTGAAGAGGCGGGGCCAGGAGCAATGACTCGACCCCTGAAACCACAAATAGGTGAGTACACACACACAAAACGAGTCATGGTACGGGATGAGGTATCACAATGGGCGCCTGTGACGAACGGGGTCCCACAGGGGTTAGTCATAGAGTTGTCAGGAAGTGGAATAGCCTAGAAAGCGACGTAGTGGAGGTAGGAACCATACATAGTTTTAAGACGAGGTTTGATAAAGCTCATGGAGCAGGGAGAGAGAGGACCTAGTAGCAATCAGTGAAGAGGTGAGGCCAGGAGCAATGAATCGACCCCTGCAACCACAAATAGGTGAGTACAAATAGGTGAGTACAAATAGGTGAGTACACACACACAAAACGAGTCATGGTACGTGATGAGGTATCACAATGGGCGCCTGTGACGAACGGGGTCCCACAGGGGTTAGTCCTAGGACCAGTACTATTTTTGGTATATGTGAATGACGTGATGGAAGGAATAGACTCAGAAGTGTCTCTATTCGCGGATGATGTGAAAATAATGAGGAGAATTAAATCAGATGAGGATCAGGCAGGACTACAAAGAGACCTAGACATGCTGGACACGTGGTCCAGCAACTGGCTACTCGAATTTAACCCCGCCAAATGCAAAGTCATGAAGATCGGGGAAGGGCAAAGAGGACCACAGACAGAGAATAGGCTATGTGGCCAAAGACTGCAAACCTCACTCAATGAGAAAGGTCTTGGGGTGAGTATAATACCGAGCACGTCTCCGGAAGCGCACATCAACTAGATAACTGCTGCAGCATATGGTCGCCTGGTAAACCTGAGAATAGCGTTCCGATACCTCAGTAAGGAATCGTTCAAGACACTGTACACCGTGTATGTGAGGACCATACAGGAGTATGCAGCACCAGTTTGGAACCCACACCTGGTCAAGCAAGTCAAGAAATTAGAGAAAGTGAAAAGGTTTGCAACAAGGCTAGTTCAAGAGATAAGAGAAATGTCCTACGAAGAAAGGTAAAGATAAATCGGCCTGACGACACTGGAGGACAGGAGGGTTAGGGGAGACATGATAACGACATACAAAATACTGCAGGGAATAGATAAGGTGGACAGAGACAAGATGTTCCAGAGATGGGACACAGAAACAAGGGGTCACAATTGGATGTTGAAGACTCAGATGAGTCAAAGGGATGTTAGAAAGTATTTCTCCAGTCACAGAGTTGTCAGGAAGTGGAATAGTCTGGCAAGTGAGGTAGTGGAGGCAGGAAACATACATAGCTTTAAGACGAGGTATGATAAAGCTCATGGAGCTGTGTCTGGAGGATGGAGCTGTGTCTGGAGGATGAAGCTGTGTCTGGAGGATGAAGCTTTGTCTGGAGGATGTAGCTGTCTCTGGAGGATGGAGCTGTGTCTGGAGGATGAAGCTGTGTCTAGAATATGAAACTGTGTCTGGAGGACGAAGCTGTGTCAGGAGGGTGAAGCTGTGTCTGGAGGATGAAGCTGTTTCTGGAGGATGGAGCTGTGTCTGGAGGATGAAGCTGTGTCTGGAGGATGAAACTGTGTCTGGAGGATGAAGCTGTGTCTGGAGAATGAAACTGTGTCTGGAGGATGGATCTGTGTCTTGAGGATGGAGCTGTGTCTGGAGGATGGATCTATGTCTTGAGGATGGAGCTGTGTCTGGAGGATGGAGCTGTGTCTTGAGGATGGATCTGTGTCTGGAGGATGGAGCTGTGTCTGGAGGATGAAGCTGTGTCTAGAGGATTGAGCTGTGTCTTGAGGATGGAGCTGTGTCTAGAGGATTGAGCTGTGTCTGGAGGATGGAGCTGTGTCTTGAGGATTGAGCTGTGTCTGGAGGATGGAGCTGTGTATGGAGGATGGAGCTGTGTCTGGAGGATGAAACTGTGTCTGGAGGATGAAGCTGTGTCTGGAGGATGAAGCTGTGTCTGGAGGATGAAGCTGTGTCTGGAGGATGGAGCTGTGACTGGAGGATGAAGCTGTGTCTGGAGGATGGAGCTGTGTCTGGAGAATGGAGCTGTGTCTTGAGAATGGAGCTGTGTCTGGAGGTTGGAGCTGTGTCTGGAGGATGGAGCTGTGTCTTGAGAATGAAGCTGTGTCTGGAGGATGAAACTGTGTCTGGAGGATGAAGCTGTGTCTGGAGGATGAAGCTGTGTCTGGAGGATGAAGCTGTGTCTGGAGGATGGAGCTGTGTCTGGAGAATGGAGCTGTGTCTGGAGGATGGAGCTGTGTCTGGAGGATGGAGCTGTGTCTGGAGAATGGAGCTGTGTCTGGAGGTTGGAGCTGTGTCTGGAGAATGGAGCTGTGTCTTGAGAATGAAGCTGTGTCTGGAGGATGAAACTGTGTCTGGAGGATGAAGCTGTGTCTGGAGGATGAAGCTGTGTCTGGAGGAAGAAGCTGTGTCTGGAGGATGGAGCTGTGACTGGAGGATGAAGCTGTGTCTGGAGGATGAAGCTGTGTCTGGAGGATGAAGCTGTGTCTGGAGGATTGAGCTGTGTCTGGAGAATGGAGCTGTGTCTGGAGGAGAGAGCTGTGTTTGGAGAATGGAGCTGTGTCTTGAGAATGGAGCTGTGTCTGGAGGATGAAGCTGTGTCTTGAGAATGGAGCTGTGTCTGGAGAATGAAGCTGTGTCTGGAGGATGAAGCTGTGTCTTGAGAATGGAGCTGTGTCTGGAGGATGAAGCTGTGTCTTAAGGATGAAACTGTGTCTGGAGGATGAAGCTGTGTCTGGAGGATGAAGCTGTGTCTGGAAGATGAAGCTGTGTCTGGAGGATGGAGCTGTGACTGGAGGATGAAGCTGTGTCTGGAGGATGAAGCTGTGTCTGGAGGATGAAGCAGTGTCTGGAGGATGGAGCTGTGTCTGGAGAATGGAGCTGTGTCTTAAGAATGGAGCTGTGTCTGGAGGTTGGAGCTGTGTCTGGAGGATGGAGCTGTGTCTTGAGAATGAAGCTGTGTCTGGAGGATGAAGCTGTGTCCTGAGAATGGAGCTGTGTCTGGAGAATGGAGCTGTGTCTGGAGAATGGAGCTGTGTCTGGAGGATGAAGCTGTGTCTGGAGGATGAAGCTGTGTCTGGAGGATGAAGCTGTGTCTTGAGAATGGAGCTGTGTCTTGAGGATGAAGCTGTGTCTTGAGGATGAAGCTGTGTCTTGAGGATGAAGCTGTGTCTTGAGGATGAAGCTGTGTCTTGAGAATGAAGCTGTGTCTGGAGGATGAAGTTGTGTCTGGAGGATGAAGCTGTGTCTGGAGGATTATAAATGTAAGACGAGGTGCTTATACAACCACCATCACTACTACTACCACCACTACCACCACCACTACTACTACCACTACCACCACTAACAGCACCACTACCGCCACTACCAACACTACCCAACACAGAATTATAAATTATCTAGCACAGTGTTGTACTCATATACATGGTCTGTAATAACTCTCCATAATACCAGTAAGACGAGAGAGCAGTCGCCGACACATCGTTAGTAAAAAAATGCGGGACAGGTATTGAACAAAGGTGGCTTCTCCTCCTCCTCTTCTTCAAGACACTTGCAGTTTGTATAGAGGTTAACTTCTCTGGGTGACTGCACGAGCGGTCATGCAGAGTGATCATTCACAGTAGCCTATCCCATGCAGGGAATTCCTCGCCCTCAATGTTTACCTAAAGAAATCAACGCATTGGCTTAAGTTATGAGAAGTAAATGACTATGACATGTTTAATTCTCTAATTTTTACTATTAAAAAGTTACAAAGAGAATTGAAGGTTCACCACACTACAAACTCATAACTATTAGCATAAGTATTATTAAGATGCGACCAAATACTCTTATCCATTCTTCAAATTTATCATATCTTTGGATGCAAATGTACTGTAAAAAAATTTAACATTGGCAGCTAGTTATCTGTATTATTATAAACTATTCCACAAGTACTACATTATTATGTAAATCACACTATTACTAACATACAATATTCTTGAGTAACCTCACACAGTATCATCAGTCTAAGTTGGACAATAACGTAAATTAAGTTTCCACATGATTACTGAACGTCCAGCCTCAGGCAGGTGGGTTTAGTCCACTGGAGTTCTGTTGTTATTGCTTTATTAGTCATTAAATAGTCAGTGAAAAACACCTGAGAAGCGGCCCAGGGCTAGGGCGAGGGCGACGGCGAGGGCGACGGCGACGGCGAGGCTAGACGGTGATCTGGAAACATTTTTTTTCTTTAACAAAATTGGATACATCTGCAATATATCTGCAACGTGATGCTACCGGTAAGCCGACGGAAGGCCTCGGTCAGATGACCAAAAGCTCCAGCTATAAGTCATCATGACTAAGACCCGCGTCTTAATTTATCAAAGAGGTCTAGTCGTTAGGCTAGTTTGGTAAATCTGCAGGCTATGTTAGTTCACATAGTGGCATACAAAGCGCGTCAATTGAAGCACTTCTAGGCTATACTAAGTAAACGTCAACACGGCAGACAATGCGTTCTTGTTTCTAAAAGACCGTCTTGTTTCAACCTGTTTGGTTTTGTTATTCCTTGTCTAGCTGCGTCAAAATTGTACTACGGTTAATTTACCTTGAAAATGATGGCATTCTCGACACTGGTAGCTCTCGCATGGCCCTAGCAAAACGTTCTGACTGTCGACACTCAGGGACTAGGGCCACTAGGCTCTTAATTCAGATCTCATCCAGCGGGAGAACTGGATCTATACTTACCTCCGCCAGTAGCCAGTTACGACTCAATGTTTTTACAACTGTCCCTTACTGAGTTTATCCAGGAAGTGTCTCATCTGCCAAACATACATACATACGTTTATATAAATACACATACACGTAAGATGAAAACACAAATTATAAAAAAGTATAAACAAGTCTTCGGGCTAGCCATGGGCTAGCAATAGGCTACCCATGGGCTCACCTCTTGGAACAGTAATGACTAGTTAATATATGGAGGACCTAGAATTCAAACGGATGCGAAACACAATTTCTAGATCAGTTACATGGATGCGATACGTGGAGGATATTTTGGTCAATGTATGCAAAATTCTAGAAGTGTACCGTGACCTTGACACCATCAACACTCAGGAACCTATAACTAAATTTACACTAGAAGATGAGGAGGACAACCAGTTGCCTTTTCTCGACGTGCTGCTACACATGGGCGAAAACAGACTCTTTTAAAGTCTACCGAAAACCAACCTAGAAGAACAGTCTTCTACATTTCTTCTCCCACCATGACACCAGAACTAATCGCCAGGGATAGTTATAGGCTTCTTTCCGAGAGCTTACAAAATTTAGTCAACAGTTCCTCGAAAAAGAGTGCACATACATCACACATTCATTCAGCTCGCTACACTGTCCTTACATATCATACATGCCTGCAACGTGAGACACATTCTTAGAAGACTAACTCCAGTCCAGCTGAAGGAAAGTCTCCCAGTTACATCGTTCTTCAGGTCAGCGAAGTTGCATCTAACGTTTCCAGAATACTTGAAAGACAACTTGTTAAATCATCCACCAGATCTTCAACTACTGTTAAAAACTTAGTGCAGAAAGCCAAGAACGACTCTGGCACTAGCGCAGGAGTATACACAGTGCCATGTGGGGGAGGTGACAAGATATATGTAGGGGAAACAGAAAAAACAGCAAGAGACGATGTTGGACACTTTATGATGTTCAATAAGACAAGGTTAGTCTTTAAGGAAGAAGATTTATGACGCATAGAGGCTGCCGTAATTGAAGTCAGTAACAAAAATTCATCAAAAATCCAGAAGTTACTCTATATCCAAATTGTTGATCAACAGGATATTACCCATTCTGGAGACTGTTGTAACATGATGTTGACACGTCCTTCTCTGACCCAGCTCATCTCACCACAGTTGTACCACTACTACTACTACTACTACTACTACTACTACTACTACTACTACTACTACTACTACTACTACTGCTGCTGCTGCTTCTGCTACTACTACTACTACTACTGCTACTACTGCTGTTACTGCTGCTACTACTGCTACTGCTGCTGCTGCTCTGCTGCTACTGCTGCTGCTACTGCTGCTGCTGTTGTTGCTGCTGTTACTGCTACTGCTGCTGCTTCTGCTACTGCTACTACTGCTGCTGCTGCTGCTGTCATATGTATGTCATATGTACCATATGCCTATACTTGTGTAGTATATGTGTTTAGTACCAGCTATATTTATAATTAAGATCCCTAACATAGCTACCTGTGACGTCAGCTGTGACGTCACGCGTCTGGCATGTGGGACGCTTCCCCAAAGCTCCCACCCTCATTCATTCTCACGGTAGGCCTACACGACGGAACAGGTAAGTAAGTAAGTAAGTTTATTCAGGTATACACAAATACATTTACATACATTATCATACATAGCAGCATATGTGTAGAGAACCTAGGTACGGCTGGGTTCTCCTCACTCACTCAATATATCTATATTACCATCCATCCGAGTATTATCTTTAACCATTAATATTCCCCCGAACCCACACGACACTGCTGCTCCTCTTAGCTCCTGGAACTATCCCTTCCACTCATATCATCCCTCTCACCAACCTGCTCTTCCACTATTCCCACTTCCCTACTCACCCCACAAGGGTCTTACCTACACTCTCTCTCTTTATCTACTACTACTACTACTGCTACTTCTACTACTACTACTACTACTTCTTCTACTACTACTACTACCGTCTCTTATCCTGCCATCTGACTCCTGCCGCTATGTATACTCGTTCTTAGTAATCCTTTAATAAATGTCCTGAACTGTATGTAGTGCAATTTTGCATATATACATAAGTGTAACTTTGAATTTATACAATAGATTAGAATGATTTTAGCAAATACACATAAATTTTCTTCGTTAGGTTCAGAATGATTTTTGCAAATTATTGCATAATAAAGTTCGTTCCTTATTCGGCAAGAAAGTTTCATATTTAAGGCAATAGCAAGTTACTATTCAATGACATTTATATATACAGTACACTAATAATGCACATATTGCTGTTGACACATGTAGGGAAGGAATGCTCATGATACCCCATGTTTATGTGCCGGGGCGTGGATCATGTGTGCCGGGGCGTGGATCATGTGTGCCGGGGCGTGGATCATGTGCGCCGGGGCGTGGATCATGTGTGCCGGGGTGTGGATCATGTGTGCCGGGGCGTGGATCATGTGTGCCGGGGCGAGGATCCTGTGTGCCGAGGCGTGGATCATGTATGCCGGGGCGTTGATCATGTGTGCCGGGGCGTGGATCATGTGTGCCGGGGCGTGGATCATGTGTGCCGGGGCGTGGATCA
The DNA here is from genome assembly GCA_009830355.1 of Cherax destructor. Taxonomy (NCBI): domain Eukaryota; kingdom Metazoa; phylum Arthropoda; class Malacostraca; order Decapoda; family Parastacidae; genus Cherax; species Cherax destructor. The sequence goes on along the minus strand of WNWK01018639.1, from coordinate 9,265 downwards.
TGTGTGCTGGGGCGTGGATCATGTGTGCCGGGCGTGGATCATTGCCGGGCGTGATCAGTGCCGGGGCGTGGATCATGTGCGGGCTGACTGGCGGGCGTGGATCATGTGTGCCGGGACGTGGATCATGTGCGCCGGGGCGTGGATCATGTGCGCCGGGCGTGGATCAGTGTGCCGGGGCGTGGATCATGTGGCCGGGGCGTGGATCATGTGTGCCGGGCGTGGATCATGTGTGCCGGGGCGTGGATCATGTGTGCCGGGGCGTGGATCATGTGTGCCGGGGCGTGGATCATGTGTGCCGGGGCGTGGATCATGTGTGCCGGGGCGTGGATCATGTGTGCCGGGGCGTGGATCATGTGTGCCGGGGCGTGGATCATGTGTGCCGGGGCGTGGATCATGTGTGCCGGGGCGTGGATCATGTGTGCCGGGGCGTGGATCAGCGATGCGGCACCACACTCACTCAGGAAGAGATCAGCGTAAATTAATAAAATCTTGGTACCTCATAGCTATAGTCAGGGTATGGGTAGTGGGTAGTGCCCTAACAACTCGGAGATAATGTCAGAGTGTGGATCTGTTTTGGCTATGACTAATAAGATACACATGCAAAACGTTTCGCGTGCACAGCAAGTGGCTACCATGGAGGAGGTTTAAAGGTAATTATAGTGGTCTTAACCTTGGTTCCGGTTAACGTTAAATGTTTGTCAATTCAAGTACCGAGGTATGTTAACAGGCAAGACCACTCCTTTTCAATGTTCTGTACGTGATGTGTGACGTCTGGGTCCTTCTCCTGGAGCATTATTACCTCCATTTTCTCTAGTGAGATTTCTTTTTTTTTTTAATGATAGTTCCGTGCAAGAGGCGGATACGAGGTCCAGCGCTTGATGGGCGTGGCGGTGTTCAGTGACTTTCTCCGGAACAACTTGCACAAGGTCTCAGTATAGCTCCATAGCCTTGTACCAGAAATAGGGCCATTGTCAGTTTTGAAACAGTAAGAAGGTAAATGTTGCTGCAGCTGCAGGTGAATCAAATTGGGTTGTTCAAACTCCATTCAAGACAAAGAGAAATCTATTGTTTGTAATGACAATATTACTGTTATATAACTCGGCAGGTATTTCTTTAAAGCTCTTCAGTAAATATGCATCTGCCCACCCAGATAACATGGTAAAAATAGGCCTAGTACTTAGACTGTCTGTCATTCAAGATGTAAATACAGGAAGATCTCTGACAGTCTAAGCAAGCGAAAGCTCTTTCATAACTTGAGGTAAATGGACGTGAAAGCATTCACAGGTGTGTAAGACATGGTATCCTAGTAGTGCCCATCCTACAACTGGAGGATACCAAGCGCGTGGGATACCAGCTTTCTGTGGACTACGGTCTGTCCAGCACTGCCGGACGTAGAGGCTTATATCGGGCAGAAATTATTAAAGTGTGGTGCATTCTAGTGGTCAAGACCAAACCAAACCCGCTGGTCAAGACCATTTCATACCTGGTGGTCAAGACCACTCTGAACCTGGCCTAGCTGTCAAGATTATAATATATCTATATGAAAAGTTAAGCCCGTAAGGATCACTCATGAAAGTGCTGGAGCCTAGAACCTCCTAGTATTAATCTCAAGACAAAACACAAAAACACCTGTCTTTTTTCAGGACCCACAACACAATGCTTTGGGTCGTCCACATCAGACTCATCAAAAGGGGACAACAGAACCAGAGGAGGGTGTCAAGAAGCAGCGGCTACCAGTATCAGGCTGCTATAGAACAAAATCATTGTGGTTGTAAATGATATGGTAATACCGACACATTGGACAGGGACAATTTTGTACAGCTGAAGACAGTTATTGAGGGAAATGTTCCGCCACGAGAGGGTTCATCAGAATTGAAGAAGCCACTAGTGACGAAACGTTTTCCTTTATAAGTATTCTGAAATGTACACTGGTGTCCTTTTCCACAAAATCTAGTTACTTTCAGTATAGAAAAACTCTTAGCAATAATAGTTTTACATAGACAACACCTAATTCCTTCCCAAGCAACATCCCAACACACCTCCAGCAACTCAAAACACATTATTATTCCCTGTAAAACTATAAAACTATAAAGAATAGAAGATTTGTTTTGAATACTGTATGATCCGGAAAAGGTATTTCCTCTGTCCCATAATCTCTTTAATGTTTGTTCATTTATATATCTGTGAGCATGTGAAGGCATGCATGTACATGTGTGCTAATTGCACCTGGATTCCTGATCAGTCAGGCTGCTGGTAATCTCCCGAAATTCACAGGAGCTATAGCAAGTGCGATATTTCCAGCAGGGTACATTGTAATGAGGAGGGAGGAGGCAAGGGAGGTGAAGCTGTGAGGAGCTGCCCAGAATGGGAAGTGCTGAGAGGCACATGACTAATTTATATAGTAGAGAAGTGGATACTTTCCCTCATCGTAGCTACTTCCCTAGACCACTTATTATTACTGTTATTATTATTATTGTTATTATTACTGGAATTATAAATATTATTATTATTTATTCATCAGGAAGTGCCTAGCAGAGGGAGGTAATCAACTTTGATCCGAGGAAGTGAAAGTTAACTCCAGTTCCTTGAATCAAGAGCTTTCTACCAAGAACCAAGACATTTCCCCTCCCCCTTTCGAAGGTGTATTAAATCACCTTAACTGCTCATTTGTCTCTCATAATGAGTCTCGACCTTATCAAGTGTAATAGTGACCCTCACACTGTGAGAGACGCGGGTAGGTTCTCTTATCCCCCTCAGAACCACCACCCCTCACAACAATTTCCTGACACCGTGTGTGGTTCTTGTTCTGCACAGCCTGGGACCATCACTACGCCTGATGTAGGGCTACGTACTCACACTTGCAGACTAATTAGCTTGCAGACTGGCTTAATTAACTGACGCTAATGCCTGGTGTTTATGTTGATGTTGGAGGGCGGGACTAGACGGTGGGTTGTACCTGACTGAGAAGTGTTGGTGGTCCAGTGGTCCTCTGGACCACTAGGCCACTGGACCACTGAACCATTGGGCCACTGGACCTCTGGACCGTCGGTGATGGTGGTCTGTCTCACTGACATGTGTCACTGTTGGTCTGTCTCACTGACATGTGTCACTAAAAATTTCTAGGACGAACCATTTGAAAAAAACTGGATAAAAGTTCTTGCAACCCAACAGATGCTGAGGACCCAGCAGACGCTGAGGACGCAGCAGACGCTGGGGACCCAGCAGACGCTGAGGACGCAGCAGACGCTGGGGACGCATCAGACGCTGGGGACCCATCAGACGCTGGGAACCCATCAGACGCTGGGGACCCAGCAGACGCTGGGGACCCAGCAGACGCTGGGGACGCATCAGACGCTGGGGACCCATCAGACGCTGGGAACCCAGCAGACGCTGGGGACCCAGCAGACGCTGAGGACGCAGCAGACGCTGGGGACGCATCAGACGCTGGGGACCCATCAGACGCTGGGAACCCAGCAGACGCTGGGGACCCAACAGACGCTGGGGACCCAACAGAAGCTGAGAGCTCAATAAACGTTGGGGACCCAACGGACACTAAACATCAAACAGCTCAGTTTCTGATCAGCAAATTCCTCTATATCAAATGTCTTAAACAACTGCCTACCTTCTCCTCTCAGGTGTTGCCTAAGTGTTGAGAGTCTCGTGGATGTCCCCTGCGTCTCCCTCCCTGACCAGCCAGGCTGCTGCAGCTGACAGCAACTGAGCGAAAGAGAACTTGTTTTCATTGCAATTACGACGTTTCAGAACGACATGAAAGTGTTTCAGGATAAATCTGGAACTTCAGCTTGACTCTGCGTATATATAATAGACCTGACACTACAGACAGGCTGAGTAGAAACAGCTGAGGCAACTTGTTGACAAGTTCCGAAACTTTGGTTATTAACTTACGTCTGTGAACTTATTATACCGCTGTTTCCACTGAGTTACAGTACGCTAAGTTCAGTCATAGCTTAATGCACGCGAAAGGAATAATGCAGAGTGCTACATAAGTTTCTAATGCGGTTAAAATATTAGCGTTGATGATTTGAACCTAACCAGAAAAGGCATGCACAAGTTATCACATGGACACCAATATCCAAATTCCTTCAATAAAAATGGAAATTAGGACATACACAGCACTATGGCACAACCTCCTTTCCACCCAGATTAAGATTTCGCAGGCCCCTGGGCTGCAGGTACTGTGAGGCCCCTGGGCTACAAGTACTGTGAGGCCCCTTGGCTACAGGTACTGTGAGCCCCCTGGGCTACAGGTACTGTGAGGCCCCTGGGCTACAGGTACTGCGAGGCCCCTGGGCTACAGGTACTGTGAGGCCCCTAGGCTACAGGTAATGAAAGGCCCCTTGGGCTACAGGTACTGAGAAGCCCCTGGGCTACAGGTACTGTGAGGCCCCTGGGCTACAAGTACTGTGAGGCCCCTGGGCTACAGGTATTGTGAGGCCCCTGGGCTACAGGTACTGTGAGGCCCCTGGGCTACAGGTACTGAGAGGCCCCTGGGCTACAGGTACTGAGAAGCCCCTGGGCTACAGGTACTGTAAGGCCCCTGGGCTACAGGTACTGTGAGTTCTCTGGGCTACAGGTACTGTGAGGCCCCTGGGCTACAGGTACTGAGAAGCCCCTGGGCTACAGGTACTGTGAGGCCCCTGGGCTACAGGTACTGTGAGGCCCCTGGGCTACAGGTACTGTGAGGTCTTAAAGGAAATACCATCACAGGTATGAGTCTCAAGTACGTGATATAAAAAAATAATAAACGACATAATAACACACTATAATTATAAACTTACAACAGTAACTGTGAACACTTTTCACTTAATGTCTGGAGGCCCTCCAGCTGGCGGAGGACCCTGGTCTGGAGCCCCTGGAGGCCCTCCAGCTGGCGGAGGACCCTGGACTGCAGCCCCTTGAGGCCCTCCAGCTGGCGGAGGACCCTGGTGTGCAGCCCTGGAGGCCTCCAGCTGGCGGAGGACCCTGGGCTGCAGCCACCTGGAAGCCCTCCAGCTGGTGGAGGTCCCTGGGCTGCAGTCTCTGGAGGCCCTCCAGCTGGCGGGGGACCCTGAGCTGCAGCCACCTGGAGGCCCTGCAGCTGGCGGAGGACCCCTGGGCTGCAGCCCCTAAAACCCGTGTCTTAGTCTGGCCCTGCCTCCCCCGTTGTTCCAGATGTGGTACTGTGAATTATTCCAGTTACGGTACTGCGAATTGTTCCAGCTGCGGTACTATGAATTGTTCCAGCTACGTTACTGTGAGTTGTTCCAGCAGCGGTACTGTGAATTATTCCAGCTACGGTACCGCGAATTGTTCCAGCTGCGGTACTGTGAATTGTTCCAGCTACGGTACTGTGAGGTGTTCCTTCTGCGGTACTGTTATTTGTTCCAGTTACGGTGCTGTGAGTTGTTCCAGCTGCGGTACTGAGTTGTTGCAGCTGCGGTACTGTTAGTTGTTCCAGCTGCGTTACTGTGAGTTGTTCCAGCTACGGTAATGGGAATTGTTCACTAGTGTAAGTATTTGTTGCAATTAACAAAGTTAATTATCGAGGTTAATTAGCAAAGTTAATTAGAGAGGCTAATTAGCAAAGTTAATTAGATAGGTTAATTAGCTAGGCTAATTAGCAAAGTTAATTAGATATATTAATTAGCAAAGTTAATTAGAGAGGTTAATTAGCAGAGTTAATTGGTGGTCTTCTCTCCCATAGGTAAATTACACATAATTTTAGTGTGGGCAATTATTGGGATCTAAATATGGTGTAGTATTTGTCTCGCATTATTTTTATAATTATTTTGTTATTATTATTATTATTATTATTATTATAAATTGGAAAGCGCTAAACCCATATGAATGATATAACGCCTTGGCGAATGGACGGCTATGTACTCTCGTGTACTTCTATGTACTCCCGTGTACTCCAGTGCACTCCAGTATACTCTCGTGAATTCCTACGTACTCCCGTGTACTTCGATGCACTAATATGTACTCAAGTGTACTTCCATGTACTCAGTGGTCACTTTATTAGCTACACCCTTCTAGTACTAGGTAGGGTCCCTCGTTAACAACAATAATAATAATAATAATAATAATAATAATAATAATAATAATAATAATAATAATAATAATAATAATAATAATAATAATAATAATAATAATAATAATAATAATAATAACAATAATCATAATCATAATCGTAATAATAATAATGTACAAGGTAAACAGGCCTAGCTAACATCAATTACTTACTACTATACAGAAAGCCCCTTGTTATGCAGAGCATTTCGGATAAATTAGATCAATTTCGTCCCAGGATGCGACCCACACCAGTCCACTAACACCCAGGTACCCATTTTACTGATGGATGAACAGGGACAACAGGTGTCGTATGGAAACACGTCCTAATGTTTCCATCCGTACCGGAGATCGTTCCCATGACCTCAGCGTGTGAGCCGAGTGCGCTAGCGATCGAGCTACGGCACGCCGTGCAACAGAACAGCAGGGGTTCAACAAGGTGCTGCAAACATTCCTTAGGGATTCTGGTCCATGTTGACATGACAACATCACACAGTTGTTGCAGATTTATCGGATGCACATTCATGCTGTGAATCCACCACATCCCACATTCTGACCCTACCATCTGCAACGTCTTTCCATTCTTTAAGTGACCAGTTTTGGTGACGCTGTGGCACTGCAGGCTCAGTTTCCTGTTGTTAGGTGGCAGGAGTGGCACCTGGTGTGGTTGTTAGGTGGCAGGAGTGGCACCTGGTGTGGTTGTTAGGTGGCAGGAGTGGCACCTGGTGTGGTTGTTAGGTGGCAGGAGTGGCACCTGGTGTGGTTGTTAGGTGGCAGGAGATGCAAATGGTGTGGTTGTTAGGTGGCAGGAGTGGCACCTGGTGTGGTTGTTAGGTGGTTACCTTGTCTGTAGGTGTACTTACCTATTTGTGGTTGCAGGGGTCGAGTCACATCCCCTGGTCCCTCCTCTTCGCTGGTCGCTACTGGGTCCTCTCACTCCCTGCTCCATGAGCTTTGTCATACCTCTTCTTAAAGCTATGTATGAATCCTGCCTTCACTACATCACTCTTCAGATTGTTCCTCTTCTTGACAACTCTGTGACTGAAGAAATACTTCCTAACATCCCTGTGACTCATCTGAGTTTTCAACTTCCAGTTGTGACCCTTGTTGCTGTGTCCCATCTCTGAAACATTCTGTCCCTATCCACCTTGCCAATTCCTCTCAGTATTTTATATGTCGTTATCATATCCCCAGTATCCCTCCTGCCCTCCAGTGTCGTCAGGTCGATTTCCCTTAACCTCTCCTCGAAGGACATACTCCTTAGCTCCGGGGCTAGTCTTGTTGCAAACCTTTGCACTTTCTCTAATTTCTAGACATGCTTGATCAGGTGTGTCTTCAATGCTAGGGCTACATTCTCCAATATGGACCTGACGTACCCGGTGTACAGAGTCTTGAATGATTACTTGTTCAGTTGTCGAAAAGCTATTTTTAGGTTTGCCAGGCGCCCATATACTTCAGCAGTTATTTGGTTGATGTGCGTCTCGGGACCACGTGATCACTAGCTCCGAGGGGCTTTTTATGTGATGTCCTCAATGTCTGAACTTCTCTAGGTGAATATGACATCCAGCCTTACTGGTTCATCCTCTCCTTCTCTCTCTCTCTTCTCTCTCTCTCTCTCTCTCTCTCTCTCTCTCTCTCTCTCTCTCTTTTCTCTTTTTTTTTTTTTTTTTTTTTTTTTTTTTTTTTTTTTTTTTTTTTTTTTTTCTCTTTTTCTTCTCTCTCTTTTCTCTCTCTTCTCTCTCTCTTTTCTCTCTCTCTCTCTCTCTTCTCTCTCTCTCTCTCTCCTTTTCTCTCTCTCTCTCTCTCTCTCTCTCTCTCTCTCTGGTAGTGTCCTTAACATGATGCACGAGGTTTTCAAGTACCAACTCCATCATCTTAACCCTCCACGTTTCTGGTCCTTCATATGGCTCCAGGTTTTCCAAGTCAATCTTCTTGTGATTGAAATCACCCACAAGTAATAACTTTGCCCTATCCATATTGGCCCTTCCGACCACCTGACCTAGTGTGTCCATCGTTGTTCTGTTGCTCTCATTATACTCTTGTCTTGGCCTCCTGCTATTCTGTGGTGGCTTGTACATCACTGCAATCACCACCATGGGACACACAGTCTTAACTGTTCCTACTATGTATCCCTTGCGTCCCTTCTGTCCATTCCTTGCATCTCAAAACTTCATTGGTTTTTGATGAGAAGTGTAATTCCTCCTTCCCCTCTGCTCCCTCTATCTTTCCTTAGGATCTGCTATCCGAATAGAAAGATTGTGTCCGTGAGATCTATGATGTCTGGGGATGCCTCCATGATTCTTTCGTGTTGTTCTTTACATTTAGTTGTTATTCCGTCTCTTTTGGTGTACCAGACCTTCAGACACTTCGGAGTCTATTCCTTCCGTCATGTCGTTCACAAATACCAGAAACAGCACCGGTCCTAGGACTGACCCCTGTGGAACCCCACTCATCACAGGCGCCCACTCTGACACCTCGATGAGTACCATGACTCGCTGCTGTCTTCCTGACAGGTATTCCCTGATCCATTGTAGTGCCTTCCCTGTTACCCATGCCTGGCAATCTACCCACCCCACTCTCTTGTCTTACTGCTGTCACCCTGTCATAGAACTCCAGTAGGTTTGTGACACAGGATTTCCCGTCCCTGAAACCGTGTTCGCCGTCGTTGATAAGCTCATTCCTTTCTACTTGCTCCACCACTCTTCTCCTTATTATCTTCTCCATGACCTTGCATACTATACATGTCAGTGACACTGGTCTGTAGTTTAGTGCTACGTTCCTGTCTCTTTTTTAAAAAATTGGAACTACATTTGCTGTCTTCCATACTTCAGGTAGTTGCTCTGTTTCGATAGATGTGTTGAAGATTGTAGTTAGGGGTACACATAGCTCCTCTACTCCCTCTCTCAGGACCCATGGAGAGATGTTATCCGGCCCCATAGCCTTTGAGGTATCTAGCTCGCTTAGTAGCCTCTTCACTTCCTCCTCAGTTGTGTGTATTGTGTCTAGCATCTGATGGTGTACCCTACCTCTCCGCCTTTCTGGAGGCCCTTCTATCTCCTCTGTGAACACCTCTTTGAATCTCATGTTGAGCTCCTCACACACTTCGCGGTCATTTCTTGACTGTTGTTGTCCTCCTGATGTGGCTGTACAGCAGTTTTGGGTCAGATTTGGGCCTCCCTTCTTACCTGTGCATATT
>WNWK01018638.1:0-39474 GCA_009830355.1 Cherax destructor | reverse complement strand
CGAACGAAAATTGCTGCACGTCGGGGGGAGAAGCCGGAATAAAGGGTCGGGGAAAGAAAGGGATGTAGGGAAAGGGGCAGTCCGCCCTGGTATAAACAGGTGAGCCCCCACCATCAAGAGGAAGGGGGCAGGAGGTGCCCAAAAGAGTTGTCCGAACAGGCAGGGTCAGTACTGGGTGCGGTATCGGGAAAGGGGGCCCAGTGGGTTCGGGGGGTCAAAAATTAGATTTCTTTCTTTTTTTTTTTAAAAAAAAAAAAAGAAAAAGAAAAAAAAAAAAAAAAAAAGGGGGGAACGTGGAGGGGGTCCGGGAGGTGGGGAGCCAATCCCCCCCCGTGCCCAAGAGGACCCAAAACACAAGTGGGCAGATGCAGCAGGGAAACCCCTCCCATACCCTCCCCCCTTCATGCCAGTAAACCAGCAACCCGGGGATAGCAACCTCACATCCACCGAGCCATCTCGGGGACAAAAGAGAGGGGGGCCCGGATATCCGCCAAAACCCGCTTCGGCCCCCCCCCGGAACAAAGGGGGCCCCCGAATAACCCGTCGCCCGAAGATACCCAAAGCCACCCCAGGGTGACCGGAGGGATGGGGACACCCCAGATCTAGATTCCACGGCAAATACACCCCCGCCAAGGACCCAACGGAATGGGATGGATACGTCCCCTTCCCCTCCCTAGGAACTAGAATGCCTGAGGAGAGAAGCTCCAGGGCAAACGGGAAGGAAAAAGGGGGATGAGGGGAGGAGGAAGGGGAAAAGGGAAAAAAGGAGGAGGGGGAAGATGGGAAAAGGGGGGGGGCTTTGGGGGAAAATTTCTCGAGGAAAAAACCAAGAGGTCCAATTCCCAGACCGATACCTTTTCCCAGACAAGGACCCCCCAAAGGGGGATGTTTGTGTAATTGATGGGATTGAGATGGTGGTCTTTCTTTTGAACCTCCAAAAATTTTTATATGGACGTTACCACATCATCGAGTTCTTTTCTATTACTTTATGCCCCCCTTTTTGGAGTGTCATATTTGTTGTTTTTGCATGGGGACGACCCCGGGCCTGCCCCCCCCAAAGGGTGTTAAAGAAGATAGGGACTTTTTCAGTTCTTTATGAACACAGAGTTTCCCTGAATCTGGGCCTGGGGTAGAGTGCATGGGCGTGTCATTCATTGCCTTATCGAAGTCATTTGGGGTCAGGATAATATCAAATAGGTTTGAGTCAACCAAATTATGTGTCTCGCTCATTTAAAATTAATCTAGGTCTTCGACTCTCAGTCTGGTTAGCAGCTTGCCTAAAACCGAGTCATACTGGGACTTGAGTAGCTCAAGTCATTTCCTTGCCGTCATCTGTGTAGGATCCATCTCGTCTAAGTAGGGGCCCAATACTGGATGATGTTCTCGCTCGACTTAGATTTGGCAAAAGAAAAAAAATATTCTGGATTTCTTTCAACTTCTTTTATGGCTTTTAGTCTTTTCTGCATGTATATATGTGTGTATGTGTATGTGTGTATGTATATACATGTATGTGTGTGTGTGTATATGTATGTGTATATGTATATGTGTGTGTGTGTGACCCAACAATTAAAATTTGCACCAATAACTCATTACAGTTGTGGCTGGGTGTAGACTAATAGATTGCTCATTGCTTTATAATTTGTTCATGAGTGCAACCATGTACAGACGTAAGTAAATTTACTTACATGATTCATTACCTTGTAACTAGTGAATTCATTACCATTGTACCTTGTTCAGCTATCAAAACTTTGGGGCCCAGTCTCTGGACCCTATATATACCTCTGTAATCTGCAAATACCTTTGTAACTTGTCATGATTGTGACCATCTGAGTTCATTACCTTTGTAACTTGCTCAGCTATCAAACTTTGAGGTCCAGTCCCTGGACCCATTATGTACCTCTGTAATCTTTTGACTACCGCCCACAGGATGGGTATGGGGTGCATAATAAAGATATAAAACTAACTGCATTTCTTGACTCCTGTAAGATTCCTCTAGCTTAAGATCGATATTTGTTATTTCTCTGACTAATGCCTATTTTTGTATTACAGATATATTTGTCTCTTTTAGCCTCTCTGTTATTCACTGCCTTCGCCTGTATAGGGAGCGCCTTCCTCTTTCTAGTTTACATCTTCTCTTCCTTTTCTTTAAATGAGTATGCCTTTAGCATACCTCGAGTGCCACTGAGTTATTTTGTTCTAGACATAGGTTTAGATCCGTGTTGCTTAGGATATCTTCCCAGTTTATATCAATTAGGAGCTGGTTGACTTGGTCCCTCCTTATGTTTTTGTTATCTCCACAAGTATTCAGTTCAGTTCAGACTCTCAGGTAAGGACCCACTAGGGGCGAGGGGGAAGTGGGGACAGACGAAGAATAGCCGGTGAGAGGAAGAGCTGAAGTAGAAGAGAAAGAGTCAGGACTAAACCCAACAGTCTAACTATTCTTTTTGTTATTGAAGTTGAATTCTCTATATGTAAAAAATCACAAATATGTCAAAAACAGACTATTTTTCTTTTATCTAAATTGAATTTTAATTTACCTGCAATGTAATATATTCTTTGGTTTTATGACAAGCAAACATATCAATAATGTTAATAAAATTAAACTTTTTTGAGAAAAGCTGTATGACCCTTCTATATTAAAATAAGACTTGTTCAGATTTTTAACCAGGAGGGTTAGCTTCACAGGATAACTCAAGAAAATCATTGGGTCATCTGGAACTGTGTTTTATTTTCATTGGGGTCCTTCAGTCTTCTCCCGCAGGATGTGACCCACACCAGTTGACTAACACTCAGGTACCTAATTACCGCTAGGTAAACAGGGACAGCAGGGGTAAGGAAGCAACCGTTTCCACCTTGCAAAGGATCATTATTATTGAGAAAAATGAACTTCCATTGCAAAAACATGTACATATTATCTTTAGGTGACTGACATATGATGCAGGTCAGCACATTTTTAATTTCCCAGAGAACTACTGACACAATGTTTGCCCAACAAGACACTCCAGTAGAATATAAAAACAGTTTTGAACTAAGTGTCCAAATGCCTGTCAGATATTTTCTCATCTTTCCCTTTCATTTTTTTTTCTAATGATCCTCTTGTACCAATGTTTTCAACAAGCTTTCATTTTAATAAAATTACATCCCAGTTATTTTTTAAATAATCAAGAAACTCCACCAAGCTTTCTTTATTTTTAAATCTATTGATGAACTTAGGTTTAAAAGAATTTTGTTTTTGTATCAGTAGGTGTTAGAACTTTCAAACAAACTAATGTAGCAAGGACTCACTAAAACGATGTCATATAACAAAAAACTCCCATAAAAATGAAAGGCCAAACTAACTAAGCTGAGATTCTTCACATAAATAACCTTCACATAGGAGAGAGGAGCTTACCACGATGTTTTGGTCCAACTTGGACCATTTACAATTTTGTTTATTATTATTTTTTTTAAACTGTCAGCAGCCTAACATTCAAGCCCTGGATGACTGACGTGTCAGATATATTGCATAGGATACAACTTATAGTCTCAGTCAAATTCTGTCACCTTTGTGGACAACCACTGAAAAAATTGTACAATTATACAATGATGCTTGTACAGCAGAACGATTTAATCTGTGACCCACACAAGGTAAGTAAAGCAGTGCCTTTGTATGATCCACTTAGATTACTGTCATTGTTATATATTTCACCACACCACCACTGGAATAGGTGTTAAGCTCAAAAAGTGTATGAATAATAAGCATTGTAATCTTTTCACTGGTCCTTTTTATTTCAGTCTACAAACTCAAGAAAATTTTATTTTATCCTGTAATATTTAGTGAACATAACTCCAAACAAGTTTGTTCTAGATGAGCAGTCAGGTGTTTCATGTACTCTTAACAGTATTTTGCTGCCTCTTGTGCTGTTATGAACGCATTCATCACTTTAATTGCTCAGCAGTAATTACTAAGTTCTGTATTTGAAGAAACAAGGAGTGAAATTAAGCATTTCTCAGGTTTTCTCCTAGAACTGGGTGACAGTGACTATCCTAAAATTATACTATTATGACAATTTATCCTAAAATAATACTATTATGTGGATCAGTGGTGAATGTTTCTTTCTCCTATGAATACGATGTCAGTTCTTGAAATTTGTTACCAATAACAATTTCTCTTTTGACATTCAGCAACAGGAGTTGGTCAATTGTGTAATTTTTTTGGTCAATTGTAGACTCGGTTTTAATGCACATTTCAAAAATTCTTCATTCATTATAGCATATTTTGCAGTTTGTACTGTTTTGATGCTCAAGTATCTTATCTCATTATATATCCTGATAGAAGCCAAAGAGGTACACTTGCACACACAAGGTGAGACAAATTAGGGCCTGTAAAAGAAAAAAAAGAACTGTCCTCAGAGTGGAGCCATATGTGGTACTTTGAGAATATTGGCCTTGTACATAACAATAAGGCAGCCCACATCCCTCCGGTGTTGAAGGCTTTGCTGAAATGACAGATGTATCCAGGCTGGGTCCAAGCAAGGAATGAGGCGTCTTGCTCTGTTCTCTACTGTCAAGAAGTCGCAAATGAAATGGGGGGGGGGGCAGTCCAAGAAGGTGTGAGCGTACTTGTGCCTCGTACAGAATCTTGCCACCTCTACTGTCAAGAAGATGCGAGATACGTGGAAGTGCTGTAAGCTTCCTGGCCGCCTTGTTTGCCAGGTTTACAACGTGGTTCTTCATGGTCAGTTTGGAGTCGAATTTCACCTCAAGGATATCAACTTCATACCCAGGTACCAACACTCTTCCATTCATACTTACCACTGCTCCAGTATTACCATGATGGTGCCTAGAGACAATCATCAGTTGTGCTTTCTCAGGGAAAATGTTACCTACCATCATTTACGCCAGGCTGATATAGTTGTAAGCTGGTGAGTGATGTAGCGTAGAGCAGTTGGCATTTCCTCTCTCGGATAAGTAAATGTCAGAGTGCAGTCATCTGCATATGCATGAGATTCTTGGATAAGATGAAGGAGGTCGTTGAAGTAGACATTCCATAACAATGTCCCATGCACACTTCCCTGGGAAACAGTTGCCCCAGTAGGATGTCTTGCTGACTCTGTCTCATTGATAACTAACTACCTTTAGAGATCTTCCTTGAAGGTAATCACTAAGGAGACATAGTATAGATCCTGCAATTCCCAGTGTTCGCAGTTATGTCAAGAGTTCCTGGTGCTATACTCGGTCGAAAGCACCACCGATGTCCATTGCTTCTACACAGCTAACTTTGAATTCATACGGTGACTAGCGCCACTTAGTGGAAAGGTTTAACAAAAGATCAGCAGCAGAGTAGCCTTTCCTGAAGCAATATTGACAGTCACAAAGAAGTAGTAGTCGTGAAACTCTGTCATTTGCCGTAAGGTTATTGTCTCAAGGATAATGCCAGTGATTGACAGGAGCGACACTGGTCTGTAGTTACTGATTTCCACTTTGCTTTTCTTTTTGTGAACAGGTGCTACATTTGTCTCTTTCCGCAGAGAGGGTCATTTGCACTGTGCTAGGCAGTGCTGATGGATGCGAGTTAGAGGTGCTGCTAGTTGCTCTGCACGTATAATCAGCAATCTTCACCTGTGGTTTACATAACACCTTCACCTGTGGTTTACATAACACCTTCACCTGTGGTATACATAACACCTTCACCTGTGGTTTACATAACACCTTCACCTGTGGTATACATAACACATTCACCTGTGGTTTACATAACACCTTCACCTGTGGTTTACATAACACCTTCACCTGTGGTTTACATAACACCTTCACCTGTGGTTTACATAACACCTTCACCTGTGGTTTACATAACACCTTCACCTGTGGTTTACATAACACCTTCACCTGTGGTTTACATAACACCTTCACCTGTGGTTTACATAACACCTTCACCTGTGGTTTACATAACACCTTCACCTGTGGTTTACATAACACCTTCACCTGTGGTTTGCATAACACCTTCACCTGTGGTTTACATAACACCTTCACCTGTGGTTTACATAACACCTTCACCATCATATTCACACCTTACATAAAACATTATAGTTCACCTTGTTCCTACACATGTGTTTCACTATACATATTCAACTGTAATCTTATTTTCCTCTAAATATCACCTAAAACTTTCACATATAATTCAGAGGTAATTCACATTACATATTCACCTGCAACTTATGTTACACATTCACCTATAAATATAATTTAACATGGCACGTCCTATAAGCTCTGAGAATAAGAAATTAAAACTATGGTTGGGTAAGTGTAGCAATGAGTGTAAGTGGTTAAGAATAGCGAAGGGCAACATGACAGCAGTAACAACATTATTAATATACTGTGATGAATGAATATAGCCAAGAACACCATCAGTGTTTTTCTTTACAATAATGTTTAGTATTGTACGTGAACACTTACATTAACACCATATTAGTATTAAAAGGAACAAAAAGAAGAAAGACAGGACGCTTAAGATCCCATCAACACAACTGAAACTTCAGCTACATGTACTCACCTATATGTGGTTGCAGGGGTCTAGTCACAGCTCCTGGCCCCTCCTCTTCGCTAGTCGCTACTAGGTCACTATCTCCCCGCTCCAGAGCCTTATCCTAAATCTTCTTAAAGCTGTGTATGGATCCTGCCTCCACTACTTCACTCTCCAGATTGTTCCACTTCCTGACAACTGTAAGGATAAAGAAATACTTCTTAACATCCATATAACTCTTTTGAGTTTTCAACTTCCAGTTGTGTCTCCTTGTTCTTGTGTCCCATTTCTGAAAACTGTAGCCTTGTCCACCTTGTCAATTCATCGCAGTATTTTATACGTCGTTATCAAGCCCCCCTTCCCTGTTCCTCCTATTCTCTAGTGTCATCAAGTTGAGTTCCCTTAACCTTTACTCATAAGACATACCCCTTACTTCCAGGACTAGTTTTGTTGCAAACTTTTGCACTTTCTTCAATTTCTTGACGTGTTTGACCAGGTGTGGGTTCCATACTGGTGCTGCATACTCTAATATGGACCTTACATACACGGTGTACAGTGTCGTGAATGACTCTTTACTTAGATGTCGAAACACTATTCTAAGGTATGCAAGGAACCCATATGCTGCAGCGGTTATTAGGGTGATGACCGCCTCAGGAGATTTGTTCGGTATACCTGGAGTTTACCTGGAGAGAGTTCCAGGGGTCAACGCCCCTGCGGCCCGGTCTGTGGCCAGCCCTCATGTTGGATCAGAGCCTGATCAACCAGGCTGTTACTGCTGGCCGCACGCAGTCCACCGTACGAACCACAGCCTGGCTGGTCAGGTACCGACTTTAGGTGCCTGTCCAGTGCCTGCTTTAAGACAGCCAGGGGTTTGTTGGTAATCCCCCTGATGTATGCTGGGAGGCAGTTGACAGTCTTGGGCCCCTGACACTTATTGTGTTGTCTCTGAACGTGCTAGTGGCACCCCTGCTTTTCATTGGGGGGATGTTACATCGCCTGCCGAGTCTTTTGCTTTCATAGGGAGTGACTGTCGTGTGCAAGTTTGGTACTAATCCCTCGAGAATTTTCCACGTGTATATAATAATGTATCTCTCCCGCCTGCGTTCTAGGGAGTACAGGTTTAGGAACTTCAAGCGTTCCCAGTAATTGAGGTGGTTTATCACAGTTATGCGTGCCGTGAAGGTTCTCTGTACATTTTCTAGGTCAGCAATTTCACCTGCCTTGAAAGGTGCAGTTATGTGCAGCAATATTCCAGTCTAGATAGAACAAGCGACCTGAAAAGTGTCAACATGGGCTTTGTATCCCTGATTTTGAAGGTTCTCATTATCCATCCTGTCATTTTTTTAGCAGATGCAATTGCTACGGTGTTATGGTTCTTGAAGGTGAGATCCTGACATGATCACTTCCAGGTCTTTGACATTAGTTTTTCGCTCTATTGTGTGGTTGGAATTTGTTTCGTACTCCGATGAGATTTTAATTTCTTCACGTTTTCCGTATCTGAGTAATTGAAATTTCTCATCATTGAACTTCATATTGTTTTCTGCAGCCCATTTAAAGATTTGGTTTATGTCTGCTTGGAGTCTTGCAGTGTCTTCAACGGTGGACACTGTCATACAGATTCGGGTGTCATCTGCAAAGGAAGACACGGCACTGTGGCTTATATCCCTGTCTATGTCCGATATGAGGATGAGGAACAGGACGGGAGCGAGTACTGTGCCTTGTGGAACAGAGCTTTTCACTGTAGCCGCCTCAGACTTTACTCTGTTGACTACTACTCTTTGTGTTCTACTTGTATGATGCCCTCCCTGTGATCCTTTTCTTTGACTGTGTTTTACAGCCTTTGACCTCCCAGGCTGTACCCCGTCTGCGTTCTTCTTTGTTCTTCCCCAAGTTTCATGACTTTGCACTTGCTGGGGTTAAACTCCAGGAGTCATTTGTCGAACCAGGCTGCAGCCTGTCCAGATCGTCTTGTAGACTTACCTAATCCTCGTTTGCTTGTATTCTCCTCATTAGTTTCGCATTCTCTGCTCTCAGAGACGCCTCTGAATATCCGTAAAGTCATGTCATTCACAAATACAAGAAACAGCACTGAACCTAAGACTAACCCTTGTGGAACCCCAATAGACACATGGGCCCACTCTGTCACCTCGTCACATACCAACATATACGAACAGAAGCCAGTGGGCCTACTGGTCTATGCTAGACAAGTACAAGTCACTCCCGCTCAAGAAAGAAGGAGCACTGCAGCATGCCTACTGGCCCAAGGTGGTCAGGTCAAACTCACACCCCCGCCACACCCATTCATTGAGTATGTTCAACAACTCTAATTATCAACGACTATAATTATAATACCAGTGCTTTCCTATATCCTATTAAAACCTAAATTTTCCCAACTTGAATCCATTGCTGTAAGTCCTGTCTTGGTTAGATATTTTTTAGTACGTTATATACATGGGTAGTAGTTTGGTAGACAACAACCATCCAGGGAGGTACTACCGTCCTGCCAGACGCCTGTGAAACGGAAACTTGTAATTATTTTACACAATGGTAGGCTTGCTGGTGCCTTTTCTTTGTCTCATAAAAGTTCAGGAAAACAGGTACATCATGGTACTTCTACTTACACTTACGTCACACTGCATATACATGTATATATAGACGCACCCATCCGAAATTTCTTTTATTTTCTTAATAGTTCTTGTTTTTATCTATTTCTTTTCATCTACATGGAAAAGTCGAGAAGAATATTTCCTTCTTAAGCCATGTGTGTCGTAAGAGAAGACTAAAATGCCAATAGCAATAAACTACTTTGATGTTTGAATGAGTGTAGATGTAATGTAGATGATAAAAAAGAGATGATTGCTAATGTTATGAGCAGTGGCGCCGTAACGGGGGGTGGGGGTGGGCGCCCCGGGTGACACAATAGAGCCTCTAAAGGTGACACTAATGCCCAAAACATTGCTGCATCGACATAAGAGAAAACTCTTTCGTTTCTATATAGCCTATTACATAATTACAGAGTATGAATAGGCATATATAGCCTATTATATGATTGCAGAGTACAAATAGGCCTGTATAGGGAAAATCATTGATTTTGATGATGTGATAGATGATTTTGCAGAACTGAAGGCAAGGAAATGTAAGATCAGATTCACTGAGATGTTACCTGTACTCAAGGTCACTGAGATGTTACCTGTACTCAAGGTCACTGAGATGTTACCTGTACTCAAGGTCACTGAGATGTTACCTGTACTCAAGGTCACTGAGATGTTACCTGTACTCAAGGTCACTTGAGATGTTACCTGTACTCAAGGTCACTGAGATGTTACCTGTACTCAAGGTCACTTGAGATGTTACCTGTACTCAAGGTCACTGAGATGTTACCTGTACTCAAGGTCACTGAGATGTTACCTGTACTCAAGGTCACTTGAGATGTTACCTGTACTCAAGGTCACTGAGATGTTACCTGTACTCAAGGTCACTTGAGATGTTACCTGTACTCAAGGTCACTGAGATGTTACCTGTACTCAAGGTCACTGAGATGTTACCTGTACTCAAGGTCACTGAGATGTTACCTGTACTCAAGGTCACTGATATGTTACCTGTACTCAAGGTCACTTGAGATGTTACCTGTACTCAAGGTCACTGAGATGTTACCTGTACTCAAGGTCACTTGAGATGTTACCTGTACTCAAGGTCACTGAGATGTTACCTGTACTCAAGGTCACTGAGATGTTACCTGTACTCAAGGTCACTTGAGATGTTACCTGTACTCAAGGTCACTGAGATGTTACCTGTACTCAAGGTCACTTGAGATGTTACCTGTACTCAAGGTCACTGAGATGTTACCTGTACTCAAGGTCACTGAGATGTTACCTGTACTCAAGGTCACTGAGATGTTACGTGTACTCAAGGTCACTGAGATGTTACCTGTACTCAAGGTCACTTGAGATGTTACCTGTACTCAAGGTCACTGAGATGTTACCTGTACTCAAGGTCACTTGAGATGTTACCTGTACTCAAGGTCACTGAGATGTTACCTGTACTCAAGGTCACTGAGATGTTACCTGTACTCAAGGTCACTTGAGATGTTACCTGTACTCAAGGTCACTGAGATGTTACCTGTACTCAAGGTCACTTGAGATGTTACCTGTACTCAAGGTCACTGAGATGTTACCTGTACTCAAGGTCACTGAGATGTTACCTGTACTCAAGGTCACTGAGATGTTACCTGTACTCAAGGTCACTGATATGTTACCTGTACTCAAGGTCACTTGAGATGTTACCTGTACTCAAGGTCACTGAGATGTTACCTGTACTCAAGGTCACTTGAGATGTTACCTGTACTCAAGGTCACTGAGATGTTACCTGTACTCAAGGTCACTGAGATGTTACCTGTACTCAAGGTCACTTGAGATGTTACCTGTACTCAAGGTCACTGAGATGTTACCTGTACTCAAGGTCACTGAGATGTTACCTGTACTCAAGGTCACTGAGATGTTACCTGTACTCAAGGTCACTGAGATGTTACCTGTACTCAAGGTCACTTGAGATGTTACCTGTACTCAAGGTCACTGAGATGTTACCTGTACTCAAGGTCACTTGAGATGTTACCTGTACTCAAGGTCACTGAGATGTTACCTGTACTCAAAGTCACTGAGATGTTACCTGTACTCAAGGTCACTTGAGATGTTACCTGTACTCAAGGTCACTGAGATGTTATCTGTACTCAAGGTCACTTGAGATGTTACCTGTACTCAAGGTCACTGAGATGTTACCTGTACTCAAGGTCACTGAGATGTTACCTGTACTCAAGGTCACTGAGATGTTACCTGTACTCAAGGTCACTGAGATGTTACCTGTACTCAAGGTCACTGAGATGTTACCTGTACTCAAGGTCACTGAGATGTTACCTGTACTCAAGGTCACTGAGATGTTACCTGTACTCAAGGTGAAAGCGGAACTAGTGTTTTTCTGATATTGCAATGTTTTTCTTTATTTTTCAAGTTTTTTTTTTTTTCATTGTTGAAGATGAATTAATGTATGATGTGTTGCCTGTACTCAAAGTGGTATTTGAGTTTATGTTTCCTCAATATTAATACGATTATTTATTTTATCATTAATAAATTTGAGAAGTATTCTCCTGTTCGGTTTATGGCCTTAAACATTCTCATTGCTAAACATTAGTCACTGGTCATGCAGTAGTGACGTCACTGGTCATGCAGTAGTGACGTCACTGGTCATGCAGTAGTGACGTCACTGGTCATGCAGTAGTGACGTCACTGATCATGCAGTAGTGTTGTAACTGGAGTTTACTCCCCCCATCCCCCCGCCCTTGGATTTCATGGGGGTGGCACCAAAGATGCCGCTCCGGGTGACACCAACCCTAGCAACGCCACTGGTTATGGATGAAAAGAAGTTGGATGTTCTGGCTCAAAGAGAAACAAGCTGAAGGAGGTAGGGTAAGTTTCAGTGGGGATAAATAAAAAGGATTAGATCAGCAGTATCTTAGAGAGTTAGAACAAAGTAAGGTGTAGCAATAATGTTGAAGGATCAGTTATGGAAGGAGAAGATGGAATATAAATACATTAATTGAAGGATAATGACTAAAATAACGGTCGGATGCAAAATGTGGGTTATAATAAGCGTTTCTGTTCATGAAAAAGAGAGGAATGTAGATGAAAGAGAGATTTTGGGAGATGTTAAGTGAGTGTTTAGGGACTTTTGAACCAAGTGAGAGAGTAATTCTGGTAGGGGACTTAAAAGTAAAAGTGAGAGAAACGGTTATAGAGAGTGTGGTAGGTAAGTTTGGGGTGCCAGGTGTAGAGGGTGTAGTAGGTAAGTTTGGGGTGCCAGGTGTAGAGGGTGTGGTAGGTAAGTTTGGGGTGCCAGGTGTAGAGGGTGTGGTAGGTAAGTTTGGGGTGCCAGGTGTAGAGGGTGTGGTAGGTAAGTTTGGGGTGCCAGGTGTAGAGGGCGTGGTAGGTAAGTTTGGGGTGCCAGGTGTAGAGGGTGTAGTAGGTAAGTTTGGGGTGCCAGGTGTGGTAGGTAAGTTTGGGGTGTCAGGTGTAGAAGGCGTGGTAGGTAAGTTTGGGGTGCCAGATGTAAAGGGCGTGGTAGGTAATTTTGGGGTGTCAGGTGTAGAGGGCGTGGTAGGTAAGTTTGGGGTGCCAGGTGAGAGGGCGGGTAGGTAAGTTTGGGGTGTCAGGTGTAGAGGGTGTGGAAGGTAAGTTTGGGGTGCCAGGTGAGAGGGCGTGGTAGGTAAGTTTGGGGTGCCAGGTGAGAGGGTGTGGTAGGTAAGTTTGGGTGCCAGGTGTAGAGGGTGTGGTAGGAAGTTTGGGGTGCCAGGTGTAGAGGGCGTGGTAGGTAAGTTTGGGGTGCCAGGTGTAGAGGGTGTGGAAGGTAAGTTTGGGGTGCCAGGTGTAGAGGGTGTGGTAGGTAAGTTTGGGGTGCCAGATGTAAAGGGCGTGGAAGGTAAGTTTGGGGTGCCAGGTGTAGAGGGTGTGGTAGGTAAGTTTAAGGTGCCAGGTGTAGAAGGCGTGGTAGGTAAGTTTGGGGTGCCAGATGTAAAGGGCGTGGAAGGTAAGTTTGGGGTGCCAGATGTAACGGGCGTTGTAGGTAAGTTTGGGGTGCCAGATGTAACGGGCGTGGTAGGTACGTTTGGGGTGCCAGATGTAGAACGTGTGGTAGGTAAGTTTAAGGTGCCAGGTGTAAAGGGCGTGGTAGGTAAGTTTGGGGTGCCAGGTGTAGAACGTGTGGTAGGTAAGTTTAAGGTGCCAGGTGTAAAGGGCGTGGTAGGTAAGTTTGGGGTGCCAGATGTAACGGGCGTTGTTGGTAAGTTTGGGGTGCCAGATGTAACGGGCGTGGTAGGTAAGTTTGGGGTGCCAGATGTAACGGGCGTGGTAGGTACGTTTGGGGTGCCAGATGTAACGGGCGTGGTAGGTAAGTTTGGGGTGCCAGATGTAACGGGCGTGGTAGGTAAGTTTGGGGTGCCAGATGTAACGGGCGTGGTAGGTAAGTTTGGATTGCCAGATCATTTTTTAGTTGTAGCTACAGTGATAGTAAGAGGTAGATGGATACAAGGAGAATGGTATCGGAAAATAAATTGGAAGTGAAGGTTTATAAACTAAATGAAGAGGAAGTTAGGGTAAGATATAAGCAACTATTTGTAGAAAAATGAGTTACTGAAAGTAGAAACAATTAGGTTGAAGATGTATGGGGTAGATTTAAGAATGCAGTGTTGGAGTGTTCAGCAGAAATTTGTGAAAATGAGAGAGTGGGTGAGATGCTGTCAACAAATTTTGCTGAGAATAAGAAAAAGTTTTGGAGTGAAATTAGTAAGTTGAGAAAGCCTATTGAAGGAATGGATCTGACATTTAAAAATAGTAGAGGAGGGTTATTAAATGGAGAGTCAGAGATTCTGGGAAAAATGGAGGGAATATTTTGCGGAACTGTTTAAGGTTGAAGAAGATAGTGAAGCTGGGATTTTCGTGCATTAGCTGAGGCTGTGGTAGAATTCAAGGAGGTAAAGCAGCTGGGATTGATAGGATCAAATGTTAAAAGCAGGTAAGGATATAGCTTTGAAATGGTTGGTGCTTTTACTTAATATATGAAAGAGGGGAAGGTACCTAGGGATTGGCAGAAAGCATGCTTAGTTCCTTTATATAGAGGAAAAGGGGACGAAATAGTAAGAATTACAGTTGAATAAGTCTGTTGAGTATACCTGGTAAAGTGTATGGTAGAGTTATTATTGAAAGAATTAAGAGTAAGACGGAGAGCAGGAGAGCAAATGAACATGGAGGCTTTAGGAAGGGTAGGGAATGTGTAGATCAAGTATTTACAGCGAAGCATATAAGTGAACTGTATTTAAATAAGGGTAAAGGGGTTTTCGTTGCATTAATAGATTTGGAAAATACATATGATAGGGGGGATAGGGGAGCAATGTTGCAGATGATACAGTAGGAGGTAGGTTACTGAAAGTAGTTAAAAGTTTTTACAAGGATAGCTAGTCTTAAGTTAGAGTATGTAGGAGAGAGGGAGATTATTTCCCAGTAAAAGTAGACCTTAGACAGGGATGCCTCATGTCACCACGGTTGTTCAATATATTTATAGATGGGGTTGTAAGAGAAGTGAATGCTCGAGTGTTTGGAAGAGATGTGAGATTAAAAGATAAAGAATGTAACGCAAAGTGGGAGTTGTCACAGTTGCTTTTTGCTAATGACTGTTTTGGGAGATTTTGAAGAGAAGTTGCGGAGGCTGGTGTGTGAACATTAAGCAGAGAATCCGTAGCTTGGAAATTAATAGGACGTGTGTGGTTTCCAAAAGTATTATCCAGAGGGCTGAGGAGGAGTTGTTGACATGGTTCGGACATTTATAGAGGATGAAACAAAACAGAATGACTTGGAGGGTGTATAAATCTGTAGTGGAAGGAAGGGGATTAAGGATCGTCGTAGGGTAGGTAGGAGGGAGGGGGTAAAGGTTTTGTGTGCTAGGGGCTTAGACTTCCAGCAAGCGTGCATGAGTGTGTTATGAGCGAGTGGAGGCAAATGTTTTTAAACCTTGATGTATTGTTGGAGTGTGAGCAAAGTAACATTTATGAAGGGATTCAGGGAAACCTGTTGGCCGGACTTGAGTTTTGGAGGTGGGAAGTACAGTGTCGGCTCTCTGGAGGGGTGGAGATATGTTGCAGTTTTTTAACTGTAGTGTCAACATGCCTCTTGCAACACAGTGATGGAATGAGTGATGATGGAAGTGTTTCTTCTTTCTCGGGTCACCCTGCCTTGGTGGGAAACGGCCTATGTGTTAATAAAAAATATATTTACATTCCCGCTAATTCTGTTTCTTTCTAGAGTGTAGATTCAGGTTCGTCAGTCTGTCATGGTAGGATTCTCCCTAATCTTACTATTATATATCTGAAAGAAACCTTTTGGGTTAATCCTCGAATCCCTTGTGACTTTAACCAAATAATCTATTTTCGCTATTCTTATTCCTTTTTTGTATTTTATTTTTTAATTGAATATGTTGATTTTTTACCTGCCCTTCTCCTTTGATTTGCCTGTAGATACCTTTCTTTTGACCTATGAGATGCTTTAATCCAGTGTTTATTCATTTTTATTTGAACTAATTTCCCTATTTAGAACATAAGTAGTCTGGACATCTAGAAATGTGCTTTGAAAATGTCATATCGGCAACCATTACCACCTACCTGACCCATAATCAGGTCACACCAGTTCAACCCACCCAGGTAATTTCTCAGTCCTATGAAATCTAGCAAGAGGAAGTCACGGACATTGACTTGATTGTAGTTATTAAGGTAATTCCATGATATATTGAAACTGGGTTATTTTTTATTGCTTTGTTTAAGCTCATCTTCAACCTCAAGATTATTAATTAGTGATTCCTTGTTGGTAAGACCCAAGTCAAGCAGGTTATTTCCTTTAATTGGTTCTGTTACAAATTGTTCTGAAAAGCAATCCTGGATCGCATCAAGAAAGTCGCTAAACTCAAGATTTCCTGTCAAATTTCTCCTATTAATTTGTCTAAATTTAAATTCTCACAATAACACATTTTCTTACCTAGATTCCTTATGAATTTCGTCCCATAGAAGTTTATGGCATTCCTTATGAAGGTTTGGGGACCTGTAAATCACACCCTAGATCAGATTTTTACAGCCCCTGAGTAACTATAGCTAAACAGATTCAGTGACCGACACTCTTAATTTTACATCCTGTATAATGCAACAATTTGAATTATCTCTGATATACACCGCCGCTCCACCACTCTTCCTGTTTACACTATCAAGGTGGAATAATTTATGGGCTTGTATATGGCATTCAGAAGTATTTCTCTATTTTTCAGGTTGATCCAGGACTCTCTTATAACAAAAATATATATGCTTCCTGCACATGCAATTAATCTTAGCTCATTTATCTTATTTCTTATGCACCTTTTATTAGTATAGTAAACCTTAATTAAGGTAGTTAGTCACATGCTGCCCTCTATTGTCTCTTTTTGTTTGTTGGCCAGTTGCATTGCATTTATTAGTAGCTTTATGGTGAACAGTGTCTTTTAAACATATTCCCGGAGTAATATTTCCTGCTTTCCACCCATATACTGCAACCTGTTTGTTTCCTACATGCACCCATACCTCTATCGTCTCTTAATTTAAAGTGATAGACAACTCAGCAAAGGTCCCCTCGACAGAGTTGACTAATGTTATCGCTCCTGCAACAGAGAGATGTACCCCATCCTTTGCATATATATCACGTTTGCCACAAAAATTGTCCCAATTGTCAATGAATGGGATTGCAATTTCCTTGCAGTACTTGTCTAGCCAGCAGTTTACACCACTTGCCCTAGACATCCATTCACTGTTCACTTAATTTCTTGGCAGCAAGATGCCACGTATGATCAGGACCCCCTCTTTTAGACCTAATTAAATCTACAAAAGACCTGTAATTATCTAGTAGCCCTTGTCTAATGCCCCTTTCAATATTGTTTCCACCAGCACTTAGGTAGATAATAGGCTTGTTCCCATTACCCGACATGATGTTGTCAAACCTGTTCACTGTAGTGTAGGAGACAGGGGCCATGATGAGGTAGTGTAGGAGACTGAGACCATGAAGAACTAGTGTAGGAGACTGAGACCATGATGAGGTAGTGTAGGAGACTGAGACCATGATGAAGTAGTGTAGGAGACTGAGACCATGATGAAGTAGTGTAGGAGACTGAGACCATGATGAAGTAGTGTAGGAGACTGAGACCATGATGAAGTAGTGTAGGAGACTGAGACCATGATGAAGTAGTGTAGAGACTGAGACCATGACAGATAGAGGAGAGACTGAGACTGATAAAGGAGCCCAGATAAAGGAGAACTGGACCATGATAGAGTGACTGAGACAGATAAGTAGAACTGCCATGATAGTGTAGGACTGAGACAGATAGATGAGAGACTAGACCATAAGGAGAGACTTACCATGATAGTGTGTGAGACTGGCCATATGAGTAGTTAGGACTAGACATGATGAGTAGTAGGTGAAGATAAGTTAGGAACAAGAGAGTGTGGGACTGAGACATGATGAAGTAGTAGAGACTGACCATGATGAGAGTAGGACTGAGACCAATGAGTAGTAGGACTGAGACCAGTTATAGTGAGACTGAAATGAAGAGAGACTGAACCATGAGTGAGAGACTAACATGATGAGAGTGTAGGACTGAACCATATAGTAGTGTGAGCTGAGACAGTGTAGTGAACTGAGACCATGATGAGTAGTGTAGAGACTGAGACATGATGATGGAGGAACTGGAATGATGAAGTGTGAGACTGCATGATGAGTAGTGTAGAGACTGAGACCATGAGAATAGTGAGAGACTGAGACCATGATGAAGTAGAGACTAGACCATGATGAGAGTGTGAGACTGAAACCATGATGAGGTAGTGAGGAGACTGAGACCATGATAAAGTGTAGGAGACTGAGATCATGATAGAGTGAGAGACTGAGACCATGATTAATGTAGAGACTAGACCATGATTAAAGTGTAGAGACTGGCCATGATAGTAGTGTAGAGACTGAGACCATGATAAGTAGTGAGAACTGAGACAGATAAGAGTGAGAGATGGCCATGATGAAGTAGTGTAGAGACTGAGACCATGATTAAGTATTAGGAGACTAAGACCATGATGAAGAGAGTGAGCTATACCATGATGAGTAGTGTAGAGACTGGGCTATGATGAGGTAGTTAGAGACTAAACCATGATGAGGTAGTGAGGAGTTGAGACCATGATGAGTAGTGTAAGACTGAGACCATGATGAGTAGTGGAGACGAGACCATGATGAAGAGTGTAGAGACTGAGACCATGATGAGTAGTGGGAGACTGAGACCATGATGAAGTAGTATGAGACTGAGACCATGATTAAGTAGGTAGAGACTGGAATGATGAAGAGTGAGACTGAGACCATGATAGTAGTGAGGAGACTAGACCATGATGAGTAGTGTAGGAGACGAGACCATGATGAAGTAGTGTAGGACTAGACCATGATGAGTAGTGTAGAGACTGAGCCATGGAAGTAGTGTAGGAGACTGAGACCATGATAAGTAGTGTAGGAGACTGAGACCATGATGAAGTAGTGTAGGAGACTTGACCATGATGAAGTAGTGTAGGAGACTAGACCATGATGAATAGTGTAGGAGACTAGACCATGATGAAGTAGTGTAGGAGACTGAGACCATGATAAGTAGTGTAGGAGACTGAACCATGATGAGGTAGTGTAGGAGACTAGACCATGATGAAGTAGTGTAGGAGACTGAGACATGATGAAGTAGTGTAGGAGACTGAGACCATGATAGTAGTGTAGGAGACTGAGACCATGATTAAGTAGTGAGGAGACTGAGCCATGATGAAGTAGTGTAGGAGACTGAGACCATGATAAGTAGTGTAGGAGACTGAGACCATGATTAGAGTGTAGGAGACTGGCCATGATGAAGTAGTGTAGGAGACTGAGACCATGATTAAGTAGTGTAGGAGACTAAGACCATGATGAAGTAGAGTAAGACTATACCATGATGAAGTAGTGTAGGAGACTGGCATGATGAGGTAGTTTAGGAGACTAGACCATGATGAGTAGTGTAGGAGATAGACCATGAGAGTAGTGTAGACTGAGACCATGATGAGTAGTGTAGGAGACTGAGACCATGATGAGTAGTGTGGAGACTGAGACCATGATGAGTAGTGTAGGAGACTGAGACCATGATGAAGTAGTTAGGAGACTGAGACCATGATTAAGTAGTGTAGGAGACTGGGAATGATGAAGTAGTGTAGGAGACTGAGACCATGATGAAGTAGTGTAGGAGACTAGACCATGATGAGGTAGTGTAGAGACTGGGGCCATGATGAAGTAGTGTAGGAGACTGAGACCATGATTAAGTAGTGTAGGAGACTAAGACCATGATGAAGTAGAGTAAGAGACTTATACCATGATGAAGTAGTGTAGGAGACTGGGGCTATGATGAGGTAGTTTAGGAGACTAAGACCATGATGAGGTAGTGTAGGAGATTGAGACCATGATGAGGTAGTGTAAAAGACTGAGACCATGATGAGGTAGTGTAGGAGACTGAGACCATGATGAAGTAGTGTAGGAGACTGAGACCATGATGAGGTAGTGTAGGAGACTGAGACCATGATGAAGTAGTATAGGAGACTGAGACCATGATTAAGTAGTGTAGGAGACTGGGGGAATGATGAAGTAGTGTAGGAGACTGAGACCATGATGAAGTAGTGTAGGAGACTAAGACCATGATGAGGTAGTGTAGGAGACTGAGACCATGATGAAGTAGTGTAGGAGACTGAGACCATGATGAGGTAGTGTAGGAGACTGGGGCCATGATGAGGTAGTGTAGGAGACTGATACCATGATTAAGTAGTGTAGGAGACTAAGACCATGATGAAGTAGTGTAGGAGACTGAGACCATGATGAAGTAGTGTAGGAGACTGGGGCCATGATGAGGTAGTGTAGGAGACTAAGACCATGATGAAGAAGTGTAGGAGACTGAGACCATGATGAAGTAGTGTAGGAGACTGGGGCCATGATGAGGTAGTTTAGGAGACTAAGACCATGATGAGGTAGTGTAGGAGACTGAGACCATGATGAAGTAGTGTAGGAGACTGGGGCCATGATGAGGTAGTGTAGGAGACTGAGACCATGATGAGGTAGTGTAGGAGACTGAGACCATGATGAGGTAGTATAGGAGACTGAGAACATGATGAGGTAGTGTAGGAGACTGAGAACATGATGAGGTAGTGTAGGAGACTGAGACCATGATGAAGTAGTGTAGGAGACTGAGACCATGATGAGATAGTGTAGGAGACTGAGAACATGATGAAGTAGTGTAGGACACTGAGACCATGATGAAGTAGTGTAGGAGACTGAGACCATGATGAAGTAGTGTAGGAGACTGAGACCATGATGAAGTAGTGTAGGAGACTGAGACCATGATGAAGTAGTGTAGGAGACTTTGACCATGATGAGGTAGTGTAGGAGACTGAGACCATGATGAAATAGTGTAGGAGACTTAGACCATGATGAAGTAGTGTAGGAGACTGAGACCATGATTAAGTAGTGTAGGAGACTGAAACCATGATGAGGTAGTGTAGGAGACTGAGACCATGATGAAGTAGTGTAGGAGACTGAGATCATGATGAAGTAGTGTAGGAGACTGAGACCATGATTAAGTAGTGTAGGAGACTGAGACCATGATTAAGTAGTGTAGGAGACTGGGGCCATGATGAAGTAGTGTAGGAGACTGAGACCATGATAAAGTAGTGTAGGAGACTGAGACCATGATTAAGTAGTGTAGGAGACTGGGGCCATGATGAAGTAGTGTAGGAGACTGAGACCATGATTAAGTAGTGTAGGAGACTAAGACCATGATGAAGTAGAGTAAGAGACTTATACCATGATGAAGTAGTGTAGGAGACTGGGGCTATGATGAGGTAGTTTAGGAGACTAAGACCATGATGAGGTAGTGTAGGAGATTGAGACCATGATGAGGTAGTGTAAAAGACTGAGACCATGATGAGGTAGTGTAGGAGACTGAGACCATGATGAAGTAGTGTAGGAGACTGAGACCATGATGAGGTAGTGTAGGAGACTGAGACCATGATGAAGTAGTATAGGAGACTGAGACCATGATTAAGTAGTGTAGGAGACTGGGGGAATGATGAAGTAGTGTAGGAGACTGAGACCATGATGAAGTAGTGTAGGAGACTAAGACCATGATGAGGTAGTGTAGGAGACTGAGACCATGATGAAGTAGTGTAGGAGACTGAGACCATGATGAGGTAGTGTAGGAGACTGGGGCCATGATGAGGTAGTGTAGGAGACTGATACCATGATTAAGTAGTGTAGGAGACTAAGACCATGATGAAGTAGTGTAGGAGACTGAGACCATGATGAAGTAGTGTAGGAGACTGGGGCCATGATGAGGTAGTGTAGGAGACTAAGACCATGATGAAGAAGTGTAGGAGACTGAGACCATGATGAAGTAGTGTAGGAGACTGGGGCCATGATGAGGTAGTTTAGGAGACTAAGACCATGATGAGGTAGTGTAGGAGACTGAGACCATGATGAAGTAGTGTAGGAGACTGGGACCATGATGAGGTAGTGTAGGAGACTGAGACCATGATGAGGTAGTGTAGGAGACTGAGACCATGATGAGGTAGTATAGGAGACTGAGAACATGATGAGGTAGTGTAGGAGACTGAGAACATGATGAGGTAGTGTAGGAGACTGAGACCATGATGAGGTAGTGTAGGAGACTGAGACCATGATGAGGTAGTGTAGGAGACTGAGACCATGATTAAGTAGTGTAAGAGACTGAGACCATGATGAGGTAGTTTAGGAGACTAAGACCATGATGAGGTAGCGTAGGAGACTGAGACCATGATGAGGTAGTATAGGAGACTGGGGCCATGATGAGGTAGTGTAGGAGACTGAGACCATGATTAAGTAGTTTAGGAGACTGGGGCCATGATGAGGTAGTTTAGGAGACTAAGACCATGATGAAGTAGTGTAGGAGACTGAGACCATGATGAGGTAGTGTAGGAGACTGAGACCATGATGAGGTAGTGTAGGAGACTGAGGCCATGATGAGGTAGTGTAGGAGACTGAGACCATGATGAAGTAGTGTAGGAGACTGAGACCATGATGACGTAGTGTAGGAGACTGAGATAATGGTAATGTAGCGTAGGAGACTGAGAAAATGATGAGGTAGTGTTGGAGACTGGGGCCATAATGAGGTAGTGTAGGAGACTGGGTCCATGATGAGGTAGTGTAGAAGTCTGGGGCCATAATGAGGTAGTGTAGAAGACTGGGGCCATAATGAGGTAGTGTAGAAGACTGGGACCATAATGAGGTAGTGTAGAAGACTGGGGCCATAATGAGGTAGTGCAGGAGACTGGGGCCATAATGAGGTAGTGTAGGAGACTGGGTCCATGATGAGGTAGTATAGGAGACTTGGGGTCTGTTATGTCTTTCAGGAAATTCTGTTAATATTAACTGTGATTGTTAAATGTATTTTTATATTAGACTATTCCAATTCACGCCTAAATTACTATATTCCTAACATTACATTACATTAACTTGTCCTCTAATTAAAAGAAATTCCTATTATGAGTAACTTAGTAATACCAGTTATACGCAGTAACATCAATAATAATATCTTTATTTTCTACAAGTATATGTACAAGGTATACAGGCCTAGCTGACATCAATGACATTCTACTATATAGAAAACCGCTTGTTATGCAGAACATTTCGGGCAAATTAAGTCACAGTTTTGTCCCAGGATGCGACCCACACCAGTCGACTAACACCCAAGTACCCATTTTACTGATTGGTGAACGTAGACAACCGGTGTAAAGAAACACGCCCAATGTTTCTACCCTCGCTGGGAATCAAACCCAGACACTCGCCGTGTGAAGCGAGAGCTTTAGCCACCAGGCCACATGGCACCGTGAATGATACGAAGATCTCGCGGTAATATGTGTAAGAAAATGAAGACACTATAACTTACAAAATTAAAACATTTAGAACTTAACCATAACCAGGAACATTAAATTAACAGTGATTTGTGTCTCGGTGACAGTCTGGCTGGCTGGATGATGTTTAGGACCTACCTCTGGCTGGATGATGTTTAGGACCTACCTCTGGCTGGATGATGTTTAGGACCTACCTCTGGCTGGATGATGTTTAGGACCTACCTCTGGCTGGATGATGTTTAGGACCTACCTCTGGCTGGATGATGTTTAGGACCTACCTCTAGCTGGATGATGTTTAGGACCTACCTCTGGCTGGATGATGTTTAGGACCTACCTTTGGCAGGATGATGTTTAGGACCTACCTCTTGCTGGATCATGTTTAGGACCTACCTCTGGCTGGATGATGTTTAGGACGTACCTCTGGCTGGATGATGTTTAGGACCTATCTCTGGCTGGATGATGTTTAGGACCTACCTCTGGCTGGATGATGTTTAGGACCTACCTCTGGCTGGATGATGTTTAGGACCTACCTCTGGCTGGATGATGTTTAGGACCTACCTCTGGCTGGATGATGTTTAGGACCTACCTCTGGCTGGATGATGTTTAGGACCTACCTCTGGCTGGATGATGTTTAGGACCTACCTCTGGCTGGATGATGTTTAGGACCTACCTCTGGCAGGGTGATGTTTAGGACCTACCTCTAGCTGGATGATGTTTAGGACCTACCTTTGGCAGGATGATGTTTAGGACCTACCTTTGGCAGGGTGATTTTTAGGACCTACCTTTGGCAGGATGATGTTTAGGACCTACCTTTGGCAGGATGATGTTTAGGACCTACCTTTGGCAGGGTGATGTTTAGGACCTACCTCTGGCAGGGTGATGTTTAGGACCTACCTCTGGCAGGGTGATGTTTAGGACCTACCTCTGGCAGGGTGATGTTTAGGACCTACCTCTGGCAGGGTGATATTTAGGACCTACCTCTGGCAGGGTGATGTTTAGGACCTACCTCTGGCAGGGTGATGTTTAGGATCTACCTCTGGCAGGGTGATGTTTAGGACCTACCTCTGGCAGGGTGATGTTTCGAACCTACCTCTGGCAGGGTGATGTTTAGGACCTACCTCTGGCAGGGTGATGTTTAGGACCTACCTCTGGCAGGGTGATGTTTAGGACCTACCTCTGGCAGGGTGATGTTTAGGACCTACCTCTGGCAGAATGATGTTTAGGACCTACCTCTGGCAGGGTGATGTTTAGGACCTACCTCTGGCAGGGTGATGTTTAGGACCTACCTCTGGCAGAATGATGTTTAGGACCTACCTCTGGCAGGGTGATGTTTAGGACCTACCTCTGGCAGGGTGATGTTTAGGACCTACCTCTGGCAGAATGATGTTTAGGACCTACCTCTGGCAGGGTGATGTTCAGGACCTACCTCTGGCAGGGTGATGTTCAGGACCTACCTGGGCAGACATTTTGCGTAGATTTCTGCGCATCATCTTGTAATTGCATCAGCCTGTATATATTGATATTATAGCATTTGTGTTATAATATGGACAGTGCACCATGGGGAGGCAACTCTGAGGAAATGTTGTGTTTGGGGTTCACAGATGTTTACGTCCCCTTCAAGTTAAGAGAATTTATATTATTTAAAGAGTTACGAAAGTTTGCAGGAGTGTATAAAAGATCATTATCACATCATTAAAGAGTGCCTAGAATGTTTGAGAGAATACATCATCTAATTATATCAGACAGTCAAGAAAGTTAGTGGGAGTATATCAGTATAATAGTAATGATCACACATTATCACTGAATGCCAAGTGTAGGAGTGTACGACGACGTTTCGGCCCGACTTGGACCATTTACAAAGTCACACTAACTCACAGAGACGGAGGAAGGGGTAAATGGTCCAAGTCGGGCCGAAACGTCGTCGTAAGCTCCTCCCTTTTATATGTGCGGGTTGTGTGTGTATTGTTCCAGTCACGGTATTGTGCCTTTTTTGTTATTTGTAGGAGTGTATAGTACATTTGAACATTATCATTATAAAGGAGTGCCGAGAGTGTGTCAAAGCGAAGAGTTCATTATCACACATTTACAAAGCGTTCTAATAAAGAGTAAGTTATTCCTTTTAACAAGTAGTTGCCTACCTTTCCCAGGTTATAAGAGCCGGGAAGCTGCTTATTTAAAAGACACTAATTGGGAGAAACCTTCATTTTGCAACCTAATTTTTTTTATACTAGTCTCTCCCTACGTGAGATTTTTATCAAACACTTTATAAAGGCTTGCCTACCAGGTGTGCCTGCCTATTCTTCTTCCTTGCCCAACACGGCCCATTATATCCGTTCTTTCCTCATTCCCCACGTTCCGTCACCTACTTTGCTCCTTCCAAACACGACCCCAAATTTCCCTGTCACCCCGTGAATACTGGTCGTTACTTGGTCGACGTGCGCCTCAGGGGACGTGCTCGGTGTGATAATCACCTCAAGATGTTTTTCCTGGAATGAAGTTTGTAGCCTTTGGTCCTGAAGCTTGTACTCCATCTACGATCTTATTTGTCCTTCCCAAAACTTAATAACTTTGCACTTGGTGGGATTAAACTCCAGGAGCCATTTGTCGGACCAGGCTTGCAGCCTGTCCAGATCCCTTTGTAGTCTTTCCTGATCCTCATCCGCTTTTATTCTCCTCATTAGTTTTATGTCGTCTGCAAACAGGGATGTCAATTATTTTATTCCTTTTGCCATAGCATTCACATATACAAGAAACAGCACCGGCTCTAGGACTGACCCTTGAGGAACCTTACTCGATACATGCGCATACTCCAACACATCTCCTACCATCACTCGTTGTTTCCTTCCGGTCAGGTTTCCCTGATCCATTGGAATACTTTTCCTATTATTCCTGCCTCTTGTGCGATACTGTGTCCAAAACCTTCTTAGAATCCAAGAAAATGTAATCTATCTACCCTTCTTTCTCCTGTCTTACTTCTGCTACCTTGTCGTTGAATTCCAGTAGGTTTGTGACATAGAATTGTCTGCCCCTAAATCCGTGTTAGTCGTCATGAACGAGCCCACTCCTTTCTAGGTGCTCCACCCCTTTTCTCTTGATGATCTTCTCCATGACTTTACATACTATACATGCCAGTAACACTGGTCTATAGTATAATGCTGCCTGTCTGTCTCCGTTTCTCAAAATTTGGACTAAATTTGCTATCTTCCTCACCTCTAGCAGTTGTCCAGTTTCGATAGATTTGTTGAAGATTGTTCTTAGCAGCACACACGTGCCTCTGTTCCCTCTCAGGATCTATGGAGAGATGTTATCTTGGCCCACCACTTTCGAGGTATTTAATTCACATAGCAATTTCTTCATTTACTCCTCGGTTGAGTGTAGTGTGTTCAGAAATTCTTGGCGTTACCTACAGCCTCGGTTTGCTAAAAACATTCCTGTCTCCTCTGAGTATACCTCTCTAAACCTCGTGCTGAGCTCTTCACAAACATTGTGGTCATTGTGAGCTCCCTACCTTCGTGTTCAGCCTGATTACCTGGTTCTTGACTTGTTTTTCTTCCTGATGTGACTATATAACAACTTAGGGTCAGATTTGGTTTTTGATGCTGTCATTCTCGTATTGCTTCTGGGCCTCCCTCCTTATCCATGCATATTCATTTCTGGCTCGTCTGCTCAATTCTTTATTTTACTGCGTTCTTCGCCTTCTATATATTTTTCCATGCTCTAGAGGAGTAGAGAGGCTTTGGCCTCTCTACTCCTCTGAGTAAACCATGGCTCACTCTGGTCTTCCTTTTATTTCTATTGCCCCTGGGTTCTAACTTCTCCGTCTCCCAACATTTTGTGACCACATGTTCATCAATTTATTTACTGTTTGCTCTCTAGCTCTCTTCCCTGCTGCACATCATACAGAAATTGCCTCTTGCTTGCGTAACTTTTGAAGTTTGACTTCATCCCTCCTCCTTGTGCTGCTTCACTTTCCACTGTTAACTCTACAAGGTATTCGAAAATCAGGACCATATGATCACTAACGCCAAAGGGCGTTTTGTATCTAATAAGACTTATGTAAGAACAGCTCAAAGTGAATACAAGGACCAGCCTGGCTTGTTCACCCTCTCCTCTTTCTGTGGTTTTGTCCCAAAAATGTTGGTGTATGAGGTTTTCCATTACAACCGCCATCATTTTAGCCCTCCACGTTTCTGGACCCCTATGTGGCTCCAGGTTTTCCCGGTCAATCTAATTAGGTTAAAGTACCCTATGACCAGTAGCTTTTCCCTGCCTATGTGGGCCATTCTGGCCACCTCAGCTAGGGTATCCACCATTGCTCTCATCATACTCTTGTCTTGGTCTTTTGCTATTCAGTGGTGGGTTGTTATTACGAACTCAGGTATAGAGAATTTAGCCTGCACACCTTATTGTAACAAGATAACCACTTACGAACGAACAAAAGTCAGCAGAGAGTTCATTGATACTCTATACCAATAGAATGAGCAGTTCGTCAGTAGCATTGTAGAGATAGTCTGGGCAAGTTTTGTCGGGTATATTCAGTCACTTATCACCTAACACGTGTCGGTGGCATGACCCTCCATAACAAAACACTGTTTTCAATATGCTAACGCAACACAAAGCAATAGCACACAATGACTTGCAGGTTGCAACACAATACTGAATGTAGGCTCATTGAGACAATGCGGAGACATAAAATCCTTGACAGGTCCCTATATACAAACACAGGTGTAGACTATTTGGCCTGCACACCTGGCTGTAACACGATAACCACTTAGGAACGAGCAAAAGGCAGCAGAGAGACTAAATGATTGCATTTCCTTCAACAAAACAAGCTGGTATTTTCAATATATGTATAACCTATGTACAGTATTTACAGCTATGTTCAATAAGGTGAATGCAAGTACAAGACATGGTGAGAACCATTGCAACCAGTTGTGAAGGTAAATCTGCTAAGGCTCTTCACAAGTGTACCTCGTCGCTTCACAGCTTTGGTGGGCTTCCTTGTGATTGGCTGGTTGAACCAAGGTACTGGTATAACGATGGGGATCCCTGCTCATTAAATTCTTAGCACCTAGTTCGCTGGTCAGGAGGCATGACTATCTGAATGTGTGTGACATAAGCTGAATGAAATGTAATATACTCTTAGTATGCCACAGTTGTACTTCATTGCTATCACTGCTTTCCCTTTGTCCATTCCACTAATCTCCTCAAAACTTCACTGGTTCTGATGACCAGTGCAACTCTTCCTTCCCCTCCGTTCCGTCTTTCCTCAGGATGGATCTGATAGACAGTCAGGAAGATCATGTATGTTATTATCTTTTTAAGCTTTGTCTCCTTGAGTGCAATGATGTCTGCAGATGCCTCCATGATTCGTTCATCTCACTCCTCACTCTTACTGGTTATTCCATCTGGGTTGGAGTACTATACCCTCAGCTTCTTTTCCAATACTATATTCTGGTTTGTAGGTTCTTGTATTCTTGGTCTGCCCCTGGGTCAGGTGAGTGAGAGGGGTTGATCCTGGCTGGGGGTATGGATGGCAGAGCTGGGTTTTGTGAGAGGCTGCTGCCAGGATTGTATTTGTGCTGGGCAGCTAGGGGACTGTAGGTGTGGAGTATAGTTTGTCTTGGGTTATTGTGTTTGGTTGAGTGGGGGGCTTGGGGTTGAGGGGGTTCTGTGGGTGGCACTGCTAGGTGGTCTTCGCGAGAGTGAGTTTCCATTGCCTTTCATTGCATGCCCAGTTTCTCTTCACCGCCCCTGTCATCTCTGTGCCCTCTCAGTTACTCCTGATCCTTTCGTATTCTGTCTAGGTCGACTTACATCCGTTATCCGTGGTTTCTGCGGCAGTACTATTTCTGCTGTGAATGTCACTTTGATTAGGCTACTTTTCTTGCCCTCAAATACCCACAAGTCTCTGAAAAATTTGTCACCTGGGACTTTTCCTGAAGTCTTTTATCATAAGTCCTCCCATTAGCCTCCTGAACACCGTGAATAATATATATATAATCAGTGATCTCTATCTCTCCTCTTCCCATTTCCTTTTATTCTGTATCCGGTTTGATCATATCCTATGTTGTTTCCCTTACAATCTCCTGCATCTCCCAGAGGCCTGATAACACTTCCGCAAAGTTCTTCTGAGCTCCTCCCCCTCCTTCCTCCCCTCCTTCCTTCCCCTCCTTCCTTCCCCTCCTTCCTTCCCCTCCTTCCTTCCCTCCTTCCTCCCCCTCCTTCCTCCCCCTCCTTCCTCCCCCTCCTTCCTCCCCGCATTCCTCTCCTCCTTCCTCCCCCTCCTTCCTCCCCCTCCTTCCTCCCCTCCTTCCTTTCCCTCCTTCCTCCCCTCTTTCCTCCCCCTCCTTCCTCCCCCTCCTTCCTCCCCCTCGCTGGCCGTTTGTGTACTCTTACATGTATGTTGTGTCACTTACATGTATAGTGTGCAAAGTCCTGGAGAAAATCATCAGGAAAAGAATGGTGGAACACCTTGAGCTGAACAGGATAATAAACACCAGACAGCACGGATTCCGGGAAGGCAAATCCTGTGTAACAAACCTCCTAGAGTTCTATGATAAAGTAACAGAGGTAAGGCAGGAGAGAGAAGGGTGGGTTGATTGCATTCCTTCCTCACATGTGTGTTTGTGTGTGTGTGTACTCATTAAATTGTGCTTGCAGGGGTCCAGTCATAGCTCCTGGCCCCGCCTCTTCACTGGTCGCAAATAGATACACTCTCTCCCTGCTCCATGAGCTTCATCATACCTCTGCTGTGTGTGTGTGTGTGTGTGTGTGTGTGTGTGTGTGTGTGTGTGTGTACTCACCTAATTGTACTCACCTAATTATGGTTGCAGGGGTCGAGACTCAGCTCCTGGCTGAGTCTTTTCGCTGTCTGCTACTGGGTCTCTGCTCTCCCTGCTCCATGAGCTTTATCATACCTTGTCTTAAAACTATGTATGGTTCCTGCCTCCACTATATCTTTCTCTAGACTATTCCACTTCCTGACTACTCTGTGGCTGAAGAAATGCTTCCTAACATCCCTTTGACTCATCTGAGTCTTCAGCTTCCAGTTGTGTCCCCTTGTTTCTGTGTTCCCTCTCTGAAACATCCTGTCACTATCTACCTTGTCAATTCCCCGCAGTATTTTGTATGTCGTTATCATGTCTCCTCTGACCCTTCTTTCCTCCAGTGTTGTTAGTCCTATTTCCCTCAATCTTTCTTGTGTGTGTGTGTGTGTGTGTGTGTGTGTGTGTGTGTGTCTCTGTCTTTGTGTGAGTTTTCTTGTGCCAGTTAGTGTGCGTACGTCTATTTGTTTGAGGGTGAGTAAATGTTTGTTTTTGTACTCCTTCAACTTCCATCATTTTTAACGGTTTCATATCTGTGTGTGTACTCACCTAATTGTGGTTGCAGGGGGTCGATTCATAGCTCCTGGCCCCGCCTCTTCACTGATTGCTACTAGGTCCTCTCTCTCCCTGTTCCATGAGCTTTATCAAACCTCGTCTTAAAACTATGTATGGTTCCTGCCTCCACTATGTCGCTTTCTAGGCTATTCCACTTCCTGACAACTCTATGACTTAAGAAATACTTCCTAACATACCTTCTTTGACTCATAGGAGTCTTCAACTTCCAATTGTGACCCCTTGTTTCTGTGTCCCCTCTCTGGAACATCTTGTCTCTGTCCACCTTATCTATTCCTCGCAGTATTTTATATGTCGTTATCATGTCTCCCCTAACCCTCCTGTCCTCTAGTGTCGTCAGGCCGATTTCACTTAACCTTTCTTCGTAGGACAATCCCCTTAGCTCTGGGACTAGTCTTGTTGCAAACCTTTGCACTTTCTCTAATTTCCTGACGTGCTTGACCAGGTGTGGATTCCAAACTGGTGCTGCATACTCCAGTATGGGTCTGACGTATATGGTGTACAGAGTCTTGAACGATTCCTTAGTGAAGTATTGGAACGCTATTCTTAGGTTTGCCAGCCGCCCGTATGCTGCAGCAGTTATCTGATTGATGTGTGCCTCAGGAGATGTGCTCGGTATTATACTCACCCCAAGATCTTTTTCCTTGAGGGAGGTTTGCAGTTTTTGGCCACCTAGATTATACTCTGTCTGCGGTCTTCTTTGCCCTTCCCCGATCTTCATGACTTTACATTTGGCAGGGTTAAATTCAAGGAACCATTTACTGGACCAGGCTTGTAGCCTGTCTAGGTCTCTTTGTAGTCCTGCCTGATCCTCAACTGATTTAATTCTTCTCATTAACTTCACATCATCTGCAAACAGGGACACTTCTGAGTCTATCCCTTCCGTTATGTCATTCACATATACCAAAAACAGTACAGGTCCTAGAACTGACCCTTCTGGAACCCCACTAGTCACAGGTGCCCACTTTGACACCTCGTCACGTACCATGACTCGTTGTTGCCTCCCTGTCAGATATTCTCTGATCCATTGCAGTGCCTTTCCTGTTACGTGTGCCTGATCCTCTAGCTTTTGCATTAACCTCTTGTGAGGAACTGTGTCGAACGCCTTCTTGCAGTCCAAGAAAATGCAGTCTATCCACCCCTCTCTCTCGTGTCTTACTTCTGTTACCTTGTCATAAAACTCCAGTAGGTTTGTGACTCAGGATTTTCCTTCCCTGAAACCATGCTGGTTGTCGTTTATAAGCTTGTGTCTTTCTAGGTGCTCCACCACTCTTCTCCTGATGACCTTCTCCATGACTCTGCATACTATACACGTCAGTGACACAGGTCTGTAGTTTAATGCCTCGTGTCTGTCTCATTTCTTAAAAATTGGGACTACATTTGCCATCTTCCACACCTCAGGAAGTTGCCCAGTTTCAATGGATGTGTTGAAGATCTGTGTTGTGTTAGTATGTATGTGTGTGTATGTGTGTGTGTGTGTGTGTGTGTGTCTGTGTGTGTGTGAATGTGTGTGTGTGTGTGTGTGTGTGTGTGTGTGTGTGTGTGTGTGTACTCACCTAGTTGTGGTTGCAGGGCTCGATACATAGCTCCTGGTCCCGCCTCTTCACTGGCCGCTACTGGGTCACCCTCCCTGCCTCATGAGTTTTATCATACCTCTTCTTTAAGCTATGTATGGAACCTGCCTTCACTACATCGCTTCCCAAACTATTCCACTTCCCGACCATTCTGTGACTGAAGAAATACTTCCTAACATCTCTGTGATTCATCTGAGTCTTCAACTTCCAACTGTGTTCCCTTTTTGCTGTGTCCCATCTCTGGAACATTCTGTCTTTGTCCACCTTGTCAATTCCTCTCAGTATTTTATATGTCGTTATCATCTCCTCCCTATCTCTCCTGTCCTCCAGTGTCGTCAGGTCGATTTCCCTTAACCTCTCCTCGTAGGACATACCCCTTAGCTCCGGGACTAGTCTTGTTGCAAACCTTTGCACTTTCTCTAGTTTTTTATGAGCTTGGCTAGGTGTGGGTTCCAAACTGGATCTGCATACTCCAGTATGGGCCTAACGTACACAGTGTACAGGGTCCTGAACGATTCTTTATTAAGATGTCGGAATGCTGTTCTTAGGTTTGCTAGGCACCCATATGCTGCAGCAGTTATTTGGTTGATGTGCCCCTCAGGAGATGTGCCTGGTGTTATACTCACCCCAAGATCTTTTTCCTTGAGTGAGGTTTGTAGTCTCTGGCCCTCTAGACTGTACTCCGTTTGCGGTCTTCTTTGCCCTTCCCCAATCTTCAGGACTTTGCACTTGGTGGGGTTGAACTCCAGGAGCCAATTTCTGGACCAGTCCTGCAGCCTGTCCAGATCCCTTTGTAGGTCTGCCTGGTCCTCGTCCGATTGAATTCTTCTCATCAACTTCATATCGTCTGCAAAAAGGGACACTTCGGAGGCTATTCCTTCCGTCATGTCGTTCACAAATACCAGAAACAGCACCAGTCCTAGGACCGACCCCTGTGGAACCCCACTCGTCACAGGCGCCCACTCTGACACCTCGCCACGTACCATGACTCGCTGCTGTCTTCCTGACAGGTATTCCCTGATCCATTGGAGGGCCTTCCCTGTTATCCCTGCCAGGTCCTCCAGCTTTTGCACTAATCTCTTGTGTGGAACTGTCAAACGCCTTCTTACAGTCCAAGAAAATGCAATCTACCTGCCCCTCTCTCTCCTGTCTTACTGCTGTCACCCTGTCATAGAACTCCAGTAGGTTTGTGACACAGGATTTCCCGTCCCTGAAACCGTGTTGGCTGTCGTTGATAAGCTCATTCCTTTCTAGGTGTTCCACCACTCTTCTCCTGATAATCTTCTCCATGATCTTGCATACTATACATGTCAGTGACACTGGTCTGTAGTTTAGTGCTTCATGTCTGTCTCTTTTTTTTAAAAATTGGGACTACATTTGCTGTTTCGATAGATGTGTTGAATATTGTTGTTAGGGGCACACATAGCGCCTCAGCTCCCTCTCTCAGGACCCATGGAGAGATGTGATCCGGCCCCGTCGCCTTTGATGTATCTAGCTCACTCAGCAGCCTCTTCACTTCTTCCTCGGTTGTATGTATTGTGTCCAACACTTGATGGTGTACATCACCTCTCTGCCTTTCTGGAGTCCCTTCTGTCTCCTCGGTGAACACTTTTTTGAATCTCATGTTGAGTTCCTCACACACTTCGCAGTCGTTTCTTGTGATCTCTCCTCCTTCCTTCCTTAGCCTGATCACCTGGTCCTTGACTGTTGTTTTCATCCTGATGTGGCTGTACAACAGCTTCGGGTCAAACTTGGCTTTCCCTGCTATGTCATTTTCGTTCTGTCGTTGGGCATCCCTTCTTACCTGTGCATATTCATTCGTGGCTCTGCGACTGCTCTAATTATTTTCCTGGGTCCTTTGCCTTTGAAACCTAACAAATCCCCAGGCCCTGATGAACTGTATGCAAGGGTTCTAAAGGAATGTAAAGAGGAGCTTAGCAAACCTATGGCTAATCTTTTCAACATATCACTGCAAACTGGCATGGTGCCAGATAAGTGGAAAATGGCAAATGTAATACCTATTTTCAAAGCAGGTGACAGGCCCTTAGCTTCGAACTATAGACCAATAAGCCTAACCTCTATAGTGGGAAAATTTATGGAATCAATAATTGCCGAGGCAATTAGCAGCCATCTTGAAAAGCATAAATTAATCAACGAATCTCAGCATGGTTTTACAAAAGGACGTTCCTGCCTTACAAATTTAATAACTTTTTTCACTAAGGTAGTTGAGGAGGTAGATCATGGTAATGAATATGATATTGTGTATATAGACTTCAGTAAGGCTTTTGATAGAGTGCTACATCAGAGACTATTGAGGAAAATTAAGGCACACGGAATAGAAGGAGAAATTTATTCCTGGTTAGAGGTATGTGAAGGTTGTCGCCAATCTTCTCAGGAAAAGTATAATAGAAAAAGACTAATAACCAGAAAAATAAACACTTTATTTTAATAGAATGAAATTTAAATAATAAATACGTAAATATGATTATAATAATCCTATATTAAGAAAATGAAAAATGAAAACAAAAAATATATATATGATTCAAAGCTAAATATTTACAGCTGTGGTCTTATCACTGAAGCAATGAATCCCGGTGATGACTCCGTGGTGGTGGTGTTGTTGTTGTTGTTGTTGTTGCCTCGATGTTTTCCACAAATCCAACAGTCTTCCAAACTGTTACAATGTCACAAATGATGTCAGGGACTCAGTTGAAAGTTGTCCCCTAGTGACGTCCAGTTGCCTGATGTTTCTAGTGTGTACTGAGGTACTACTGGTGAAGTGCAGAAATTGGTAGAACCACTCTGTTTCTCACTTGGCGAGTACGCCGCCCCCCACTCAGCCTTGAATACGATGATCCGAGCGGACACAGAGGACTGAATGAAACCACAATAATTACTCACCACTCTAGCATTAATTTACATAGTAGGCATAAGGCCTATAAAATAAATGGCGAAACTGTAATAATTAAACTCCACCCAAAACCAAGGCAGGACATAGCAGAAGTTAATGTTTTTAAACATGAGTGAAGCTCCAAAATAATTAAAGAGTGAAGCTCTTACACATAAAATAATGAAGATACGAGCAGCCGTGAAGTACTTACAGTGAGATCGAGCGTGGTCAGTCGAGTGATTTCAACCTGTGGCCGGAGCCCAGCATTACACCTCTCACCGG
The DNA here is from genome assembly GCA_009830355.1 of Cherax destructor. Lineage (NCBI taxonomy): Eukaryota > Metazoa > Arthropoda > Malacostraca > Decapoda > Parastacidae > Cherax > Cherax destructor. The sequence continues at coordinate 4,298 of WNWK01018638.1, read as the reverse complement.
GTGAAAAAGGGGGGTATAGCAGCAGCGAGATACTCACCCCACCTTAACCAGCAAACTACCACTCAACCATCACTCTACATACCTTCACACTTTCATCACTCCTATCTATGGACTTTTCCCTCACAAGGCATGGTTGACAAATAGGCAGCAGAGAGTTTGCATAAATCGGGAGAAATCAGAGTGGGGAAGCGTCACAAGCGGTGTTCCACAGGGGTCAGTATTGGGCCCCTTGTTGTTCACAATCTACATAAACGACATAGATGAGGAAATAAATAGCGACATAAGCAAGTTTGCCGATGACACCAAAATAGGCCGTCCAATTCATTCAAATGAGGACATTAGAGCACTCCAGGAAGATTTGAATAGACTGATGCAGTGGTCAGAGAAGTGGCAGATGCACTTTAATATAGATAAATGCAAAGTTATAAATATTGGACAGGACAATAACCATGTCACATATAAACTAAATAATATAGATCTTAATACTTGTGATTGTGAAAAGGATTTAGAAGTTCTGGTTAGCAGCAATCTAAAACCAAGACAGCAGTGCATAAGTGTTCGCAATAATGCGAACAGAATCCTTGGCTTCATATCAAGAAGCATAAATAATAGGAGTCCTCAGGTTGTTCTTTAACTCTATATATCCTTGGTTAGGCCTCATCTAGATTATGCTGCACAGTTTTGGTCACCGTATTACAGAATGGATATAAATGCTCTGGAAAACGTACAAAGGAGGATGACTAAGTTGATCCCATGTATCAGAAATCTTCCCTATGAGGATAGACTGAGGGCCCTGAATCTGCACTCTCTAGAAAGGTGTAGAATTAGGGGAGATATGATTGAGGTGTATAAATGGAAAACAGGAATAAATAAAGGGGATGTAAATAGCGTGCTAAAAATATCTAGTATTGACAGGACTCGCAGCAATAGCTTTAAGTTGGATAAATTCAGATTCAGGAAGGATATAGGAAAGCATTGGTATGGTAATAGAGTTTTCGATGAGTGGAACAATCTTCCGAGTACAGTTATAGAGGCTAAAACGTGTAGTTTTAAAAATGGGCTGGATAAATATATGAGTGGGTGCGGGTGGGTGTGAGTTGGTCCTGACTAGCTTGTGCTACTAGGTCAGATGCCGTGCTCCTTCCTTAAGTGAATGTAACCTGACCTGGCTGGGTCGGGGCATTGGCTTAAGCCGGTGGGAGACTTGGACCTGCCTCGCATGGGCCAGTAGGCCTGCTGCAGTGTTCCTTCTTTCTTATGTTCTTATGTTCTATACTTCTTCCATTTCCTAGCACACTTGGTTTTGGCCTCCCTGCACCTTTGGGTGAACCACGGGCTCATCCTGGTTGTTTCCGTTACCCTTGGGTACAAACCTCTCCTCAGCTTCCTTGCATATTGTTGTCACATATTCCATCATCTCGTTTACTGACTTCCCTTCCAGTTCTCTATCCCACTGAACACCATTTAGGAAGTTCTTCATGCCCACGTAGTCCCCTTTCTTGTAGTTTGGCTTCATTCGTCTCGGCCTATCTGCTTTCCCCTCCATTTGTAACTCTACTGTGTAATCGAAGCTTAGAACCACATGATCACTGTCTGTGTGTGTACTCACCTAGTTGTGGTTGCAGGGGTCGAGACTCAGCTATTGGCCCCGCCTCTTCGCTGTCCGCTACTGGGTTTCTGCTCTCCCTGCTCCATGAGCTTTATCATACCTTGTCTTAAAACTATGTATGGTTCCCGCTTCCACTATATCGTTCGCTAGACTATTCCACTTCCTAACTACTCTATGGCTAAAGAATTGCTTCCTAACATCCCTTTGACTCATCTGAGTCTTCAGCTTCCAGTTGTGTCCTCTTGTTTCTGTGTTCCCTTTCTGGAACATCCTGTCACTATCTACCTTGTTAAGTAAAAGGACACAAATGCAACTAATGTGACATTTTATTGTGGCAACGTTTCGCTCTCCAGGAGCTTTCTCAAGCCGTTGCAAGCGATACATGGACACAGTGGGCTTATATATACTCTTAAAGTGAGGTGAAATACTAGTGGTGGTCGAAGTAGTAGTGATATAAGTAGTAGTAGTAGTAGTAATACAATAAGGTAGAACAATCAATATGCACATGAGTAAAAGGTGATAAAAAAAATACTTGGGTAGTATAACAATAGGTTAGACAAATATTTCTGCTGGAGGTTGAAATATAGAAGGCCTGTAGGAGTATTCCACATCTACGATGTGCTTGTGATGAATTAGCAGGAGAGACTATGTGATGGTAGGGTTAACTGAAAACGTTGCCACAATAAAATGTCACATTAGTTGCATTTGTGTCCTTTTACTTAACATATTGTCGGTAATTCTACCAATATTATTACACTATCTACCTTGTCGATTCCCCGCAGTATTTTGTATGTCGTTATCATGTCTCCTCTAACCCTTCTGTCCTCCAGTGTTGTTAGTCCTATTTCCCTCAACCTTTCTTCATAGGGCAGTCCCCTGAGTTGTGGAACTAGCCTTGTCGCAAACCTTTGCATTCATGTCTCTCCAAGCAATTATCTTGCATCATTCTACATTCCCAACACATTCACTTAACATCTTCCAGAATCCCTTTTTCTTATCTGTACATTTCTCAAATTTAAAATATTAATCCAAATAAACCTATCCACAATATGCTCCAAAAATCATTAACTCTCAGGTAATAAAGTCGACCATCATGATAGTCTCGATCTGCCCACCAAAACTATTTCGACAGCCATTCTTGCAACCTGGCTAGTTCGTCTCATTGTTTCTGTCTCCAGTACTACTGTTTTTTTGTTCAATGATTTCATGTTTTAATATACGTTTGAAACCCTACTACCATAAGTCTTGTTCTTGGCATAAAGTATTTCTTTTGTTTTTTTTTAACTATTGTTAATAATGTTCTTCATAAATATATTTTACAGTTCTGTCTAACACTGTGTACGGCTTTGATATGTTTCCCTAGCACAGGCTGCTACCAAAGTTAGACTTCTGTAGAGATACCAGACTAATTATTTAAGTTATTCTTGTTTGTTTACAAGCTAAAAAAATGCAGTGAAATGCTACAACCTATTATGTAGACGTAACTTCTGTACAATGGTTCAGTAGCTATGGTAGTTTTATAGGTTTCCTTCCAGCAGGTCTGAAGACACTATAGTTCAGTAGCAATGGTAGTTTCAGAGGTATTCTTCCAACAGTTAAAGTCATTATACGTTCAACAAATACTTTAGTATTAAGAACTGCTTCCCAACTGTGTTAGTCACTGTGGTTACAATATCTTTAACACATTCAAAGGCATAATTATGTAGCCTTTCAATAAAAACATGTTCCAGTATTTAAAAGACCTTCATAATGACATAAGTCTTTAATGACACAAAAATCACTGACTATCACAAACAAAACAAAAACTCTCCAAAAAAATTACCAATGACATACCAATGTGATTTAGTGACAAACACAATTTTATAAGAGCATCTTAGAGCCTGGCCGACACGTTTCCTGTCAGAGCATCTAAGAGCCTGGCCGACACGTCTCCTGTCAGAGCATCTTAGAGCCTGGCCGACACGTCTCCTGTCAGAGCATCTTAGAGCCTGGCCGACACGTCTCCTGTCAGAGCATCTTAGAGCCTGGCCGACACGTCTCCTGTCAGAGCATCTTAGAACCTGGGCGACACGTCTCCTGTCAGAGCATCTTAGAGCCTGGCCGACACGTCTCCTGTCAGAGCATCTTAGAGCCTGGCCGACACGTCTCCTGTCAGAGCATCTTAGAACCTGGGCGACACGTCTCCTGTCAGAGCATCTTAGAGCCTGGCCGACACGTCTCCTGTCAGAGCATCTTAGAGCCTGGCCGACACGTCTCCTGTCAGAGCATCTTAGAACCTGGGCGACACGTCTCCTGTCAGAGCATCTTAGAGCCTGGCCGACACGTCTCCTGTCAGAGCATCTTAGAACCTGGGCGACACGTCTCCTGTCAGAGCATCTTAGAGCCTGACCGACACGTCTCCTGTCAGAGCATCTTAGAGCCTGGCCGACACGTCTCCTGTCAGAGCATCTTAGAACCTGGGCGACACGTCTCCTGTCAGAGCATCTTAGAGCCTGGCCGACACGTCTCCTGTCAGAGCATCTTAGAACCTGGGCGACACGTCTCCTGTCAGAGCATCTTAGAGCCTGGGTGACACGTCTCCTGTCAGAGCATCTTAGAGCCTGGGTGACACGTCTCCTGTCAGAGCATCTTAGAGCCTGGGTGACATGTGTCCTTGTTAATGTATCAGATGAACTTCCATTAATGAATA